>VZTZ01012108.1:1099682-1120485 GCA_013400955.1 Drymodes brunneopygia
AGGTGAGGCCGCCCCAGTGCAGAGCAGAGCAGGACAATCCCCTCCCTTGCCCAGCTGGCAATGCTGATGCCCCTGATGGCCCCCAGGACAGGGTTGGCCCTCCTGACTGCAAGGGCACTGCTGACTCATGTTCAGCTTGCCATCAGCCAGGTCCCTTTCTGTGGCACTGCTTTCCAGTCTCTCATTCCCCAGTCTGTCCCTATGTCCAGGGTTGCCCATCCCAGGTGCAGAATCTGGTGCTTTCCTATATTGAACTTCAGATGATTGGTGATTGCCCAGCTCTCTGATNACATTGTTTAAACACTTGAGCTCCATGAGGCTGATACTGTGACTGCCACCCTGGGGAGCCTGTTCAGTGCCCAACCACCCCCTGGGTGAAAAACCTTTTTCTGATATCCAACCTATACCTCCCCTGACACAACTTCAGGCTGTTCCCTTGGGTCCTGTCACTGGTCACCACAGAGAAGAGATCAGTGCCTGCCCCTCCTCTTCCCCTCACAAGGAAGTTGTAACTACAGTGAGGTCTCCCGTCAGTCTTCTCCAGGCTAAATAGACCAAGTGCCCTCAGTCACTCCTCACAGGGCTTCCCCTCAAGACCCTTCACCATCTTTGTTGCCCTCCTTTGGACAGCCTCTAATAGTTTAATATTTTTCTTATATTGTGGCACCCAAAACTGCCCCCAGCACTCGAGGTGAGGCCGCCCCAGTGCAGAGCAGAGCAGGACAATCCCCTCCCTTGCCCAGCTGGCAATGCTGATGCCCCTGATGGCCCCCAGGACAGGGTTGGCCCTCCTGACTGCAAGGGCACTGCTGACTCATGTTCAGCTTGCCATCAGCCAGGTCCCTTTCTGTGGCACTGCTTTCCAGTCTCTCATTCCCCAGTCTGTCCCTATGTCCAGGGTTGCCCATCCCAGGTGCAGAATCTGGTGCTTTCCTATATTGAACTTCAGATGATTGGTGATTGCCCAGCTCTCTGATTTGTCAAGGTCTCTGCAAGGCCTCACTGCTTTCAAGGGAGTCAACAGCTCCTCCCTGTTTTGTATCATCTGTGTTGAAGACAACAGCAAAGAATGCATTAAACAGCTCTGCCTTGTCTTTGTCCTTGTTCATGAGGTTACCATCCTCATCCTGTAACAGGCCAATGTTATTTTTACGCTTCCTATTGTTATTTTCTCCATAGAACACACTGGGCTTTCTTTTCTGTGAGGTTACACTGCTGAATAATGTTCAGGTTCTTGCCCATCCAAGTCTTTTTTTATGTCATCTTCTAGCATGTTGGCCCTGAGTCATATATTTTTTTTTTTTTTGTTAAACATTTTAGTATTTTCATCAGCCTATTTCTCTAGCCTTTTTGTGATTCTTCTGGTAAAAGCTTAATTCTCTAGTGTATCAGCTACTTCCCCAGTTTGGTTTCATCCACAAACCTGCTAAGTGCACAGCTTCATTTAAGCAGTTATACGGACATTACTGTACTCTGAAATTTGCTTTTAGGGATCTCTGTTATGGCAGTCACCCCAACAGGAAAACATCTGACTTTTGATGGTACTGTTTGGAAAATCATGCATCCTTTCATATGTTCATCTGTTTTCTGTGTAAATATTTTCAGAACAACCCAAAACATACTTGAGCTATCTTCCTTTCAGGATTACTTCCACTGCAGTTTCAGCAGAAAGCCATTGCTGAACGGTCGAGGGAGTATCCTTCAGTATTAATTTTATTACTGCAATACTGTCAGTCACACTTACTGTATTCCTTCCTCTTGTTAATACCAGGTGATACTTTTATAGCACCATGGTGGTATTTATTTGTAAAGGATTGACTTTAGCTGAAACTTAATCCACTGCTTCTGTAAAACATTTTATTTTGCAGTATTTGCGTCTATGGCGGTGGGGACCGAAAAGGACAGATAGACATGGTTACCAAAGGTGTGGATATTGTTATTGCTACTCCTGGCAGACTGAATGATCTTCAAATGAACAACTTCATAAATCTGAGGAGCATAACATATTTGGCAAGTAACTGATATACAATGAGTAATGCACCTGTTGGGAAATGGTTGACTCAGTTTGAATTTAAGCTTTAATGGAATTTTCTTTAAACTTCCAATGTCTTAATTACAGTACAGCTTAACATTGAAATTAGTGTTGGAGGGATGATTCATACTTACTATAATTGCATTGCAGATGTGAAATATTCCCTAGGAAAAATAAAATATGCTTCTAGTGCAGAAGGCATTTTAAAGATGCTAAATTGTTTTTTTCAGTAATGTTTGGCATTCTAAAGTTCATTTTTTCAGCATTAGCTACTAATGGATGAAATGCCTTTCTGAAGTTGTCTTTTCTTTTTAAAGATTACCACTGACTCGGTTTCTTATTAGAACTTATGCAGTAGCAGAGTCACACACAGATATTTAAATGTTGAGGGACTGACTTTCTTTTGATCTCAGTGGGAAAATAACCTTATAAATATTATTATGAATCCTTATGTCTTCATTTCATTCTTGCCTTTTGCTGTGCTGAACGTGTAAGACTGTTGCTATTTGTAAAATGCTTCCATATATTTAATTTATTTCTAACTTGTCTGTGGATTGTTGCCTAGTTTGACAATTTGGCTGTGGTCTCTGTCCACCCCCACTACCCTGTGAGAGTTAAATTCTCTCCGTGTTGTAACAAGCTGGCTCTGATTCTGGGTGATAGTTGTGAGCTTACTGGCAAGGCCAGCAGTGGTATGGCATCATTATAAATTTGGACATCTGGGAAAAAATTTTCTTCTCGAAAGACAGGAGAGTAGCCTTCTGTAGAAGAGCCACATGTAATTGCTGAGCAGGAGGAAAACAGGCCTGAATACCTGCATCCTGAGAACTGTAGGAACATATATCATCTTTCTGCCAAGGTGATGTATGGTCATACCACACCACTTCATAAAGTAGTGGGTATTGAACCAAAAGCATGTTTCAGTGTGTGCAGCATATATTATAGTATGACACTGCCAGAAAGAATTAACTATCAAATTGAAAAATGTGATGATGTGAAGCGGGAGGAAAGACATTTATTGTTGTACCACTAGCTGTTAAATGTTTCCAGAAGATTGGAACCAGTGCAAGGACCATGTATTGTGATATGATTATGGTCTCATGCCTCAGACTTTAAGGAAATTCTGTACTACCAAAGCCCCATGTGAAAAATTGGACATTGAAAATTCTATCATTTTGAGGTTTTCCATATATTTATCCTTGTATTTTCTTGTGCTTTTTAATGTATGAGATACTTTCTGTTTCCAGAGCTTTGTTGTCAGTTTTCAGCCAATAAATAATTTAATCTTGCAGCCTTGCTTTAGGGGAAAGAGAGTGGTATTAGATTTCACATTTACCACCTTGGATGAAGAGCACTTCTCATTGAAGAGCTTCATTTCCAGTTTTCATTTAAAGATATTATTGAGTCTTAGGAAGGTTCCCCAAAGTAAAATGAGTATTACTTGCTAATATGATACAATTGTTTCCCAAAGGACTTGCAGGATCAGGTACTGGGATACTATTGTTAAAAAAACACAACCAACCAAATATACCACCCCCCAGGAAAGAAAGAAAAAGAAACCAACACAAAACAAAACTGTTAATTATGTCTAAATAGGTACTGGACCCAAGGTGAATTTGAGGTTAGATTTTCTCTTCTTGCCTGACAGAACCATCAAGTCTTGATTCAAATTTTTAGGAACCCATTTATTCAAGATAGGCTGCTGTTTTTCAGTATTTCAGAAGTAAGACTGGAAATTCTGTCATTAACAACCTTTTGATTGTTCAAAATACATGTCATATGAAAATAAGCTTTTTGTTTCCCTGTGTTCACTGTAAATCAGTATTCATTCATCAGCAATCTGATGAAGTAATCTTAATTCTTTGGACATGATGCTGATAAAGCAGAAGGAAGACAATTGGAATTGTACATGAATAATTGGGAAACATTTAGGAGAAAGTGTAATTAAATATATATATATACATAAATTATGAAGGAGGATGTAAAAGGTAGATTGGTGTAGTGCTTTTATTCTTCAGTAGAAAAAAAGTGTAAAACTTACCAGTAACTGATTTAAAACAAAGGAAAGAGTAAAGTAAATAATTTTCAAAGGAAGAACTGGCTTGCAAGAATTTCTTGCCAAGAAATGGAACTGAAATGAACTGTATTAACAAACAAATCAATATGTATATATTTAAAGATAACAAGAAACCTAAGATCATGTCAGTTGAAGGACATTTGGATGATAAACCAGGATGAGGCTATGACACATTTGAAAAATTTAGTACTAATATCTGACAGCTATTACAGTCTTTAATCTTAATGAAGCAGCTATCAGAAATAATAAAAGTGAACTTCAACTACCCTGATCTATCTATTAGACATAGATGCTTTCTTTTCCCTCTGTAGCAAAGTGCCAGTGTGCTTAATAGCATAGAAATATTCCACTGCTGATGAAGACATAGCAGCCAACTCTGCATGTAAAGTTAGTGATGTTTCAGCCTTGCTGTTCTGTTAGAATTCCTGTAGTTACTGAAATCTCCATGAACCCTCTAAAAATAAAGATAATTAAATCCAGAAATAGAATTCTTGTCTTGTCTCTCAGTTGATAATTTGTTGTTGTTTCAGAGATTTACAAAGATAATGTAATAAAACCCTTTAATGTAATAAAATATCAGAAAATAACGAAGCAGCAAAATTAGGACAGTAGAAAGGGATTATCATCCATGTCTTGTATTTCCACACAAGTGACTAGAAATTGTCAATACTCTGCAGTACAATCCATGTAACTTTAATTTTCAAATAGCATTTATATAAATCAAAGGAGATAAATGAGTCTTGAATGTCAGTCTTCTTTCTTTGTGTGAGACTGAAAACATTCACAAGTGTGCTTGTATGTTAGAAAACTTACCAGCTCCAAAGAGTAGTACTCAGATCTCCAGCTCACTTGTTCACTTCTGGCTTTTTTTACCAGATGAAACAAGCTTGTGCTGTGGGAGTTGTGCAGTGTGTTAGTGTGAGCCAGAATGTATGCTCTGTCTTTTTAACCGCTTCTAATGAGGAACTAAATTGGCAAGTGATATTTTGATCACGTATGAGATCTCTAATGAGGTAGAAATGAGATTTCCCCTTTAAATTACGAACAATTTCTTAATGTATGTTGAGCGGGTTGCTCCCCTCTGGGTTTGGTTGGTTATGGGTTTTTTGTGTTTTTTTAATTTGTGCTTAGTTTTAGCCATCAACCTAATTATTGTTAAAACAAACAGTTGTTTTTTCTTTATTGATTTTAAATGCTCTTAAAGGAACTGTGAATTTTCTTGTTTTGCCTGCAAGTATAATACTGAATGAAAGAGTGTCAAGGAAATTGAATAGGTAAAATAGAAGTTGAACAGGTTTTGCAGTAAGTTATAGAGAAGATTCTGCAATTATAACGGTTACTGTTTAAATCTTTTACTGTGTAATGTCCTGCTGAAACAAACCCTTATCTGAGGGTCTAGACAGAATAAATCACCTTGTTTCTGAACAGGTTTTAGATGAGGCTGACAGAATGCTGGATATGGGATTTGAACCTCAGATAATGAAGATCCTAATAGATGTACGTCCTGACAGACAAACCGTTATGACAAGGTATCTAAGCATGATAGTGCTCAGGACTTGAACATAAGGTTATTGAACAAGTTAATTTCAAAACAGATGTGTCAGTTATTAAAATTTTTACTAGTTTTCTTTCTGATTTGGTCTAGTCAGTCCTGATGAGTCTTTTGACAATTTTTTTTTTTCCATTTTCTACTGCCTTTTCTGATGTTTTACATTAAATATAAAAAAATTGAGTTCTCCCCAGGAAAGGAAGGTATTCTTGGAGTGCTAGAATTTGCCATATTAATTTGAAATGCCAATGTACGCTTCTCCATCTGGGACCAAATGCATTTCCTGAATTTCTGATCAGTATCTGTGCTAATCTGTATCTGAATTAATTTCAGTCATTTCAAAATTATGCAGCTTTTGGGAACTTAACAATCAAATATCCCAACAATATTTTTGTTCCCATATTTTGCATTTAAGCTGTTGTTTTAGAGAGAAAACAGACTAGAAACTTGCTTATTAGGTATTGTTGAACTACTAAACTCAGCTTGGGCTTCAATAGAAAGGCTCTATAATTGTTGCCTGTACTTTTAACCAACAAAATTACCTTTTAAGCTCGAGTGTTGTTTACTATTAACTTAAGATTAGTTAAACTCAATGCTGTTACTGCATATGTGTTTCACTGGTGTATAAGAAAGGAAAGAAAAGAAGAACATGATGAATGAATTGGAGATTTTGCACATTATTCTTACGTGTGTATTTTCCTCTTCCCTTTTTGTTTAGTGCTACTTGGCCTGACGGTGTCCGTCGCCTAGCAAAATCCTACTTGAAAAATCCCATGATTGTGTATGTCGGCACTCTTGACTTAGCAGTAAGTTGTCCTGTTCTTCTTTGTTTTTTCCCCTTCCTTTTGTAGAAGAGCCTGCACTTAAGCCAGGTTTTTTTTTTCCTTGTAACTAACTGTATGTATGTATATGCACATATCTTTTGTAATCAGTCTGAGCTTTCAAGAAATCTGAGCTTTCCATACTATTTGTTTTAAAGTTTTCTTAAAAGTTCAGAAAAATTTAAAAAGTATAAACAAACATTTTTTCAGTAGAAGACATCACAGGTGACAAGTATCAGTCATACTGAATGTTCTACTTCACAGTGCCGAGTGTTTTTGTGTGATCCCTTGGTTTTGCAGCCTTAATTTTGGTTCAGCAAGTTCTTGTACTTTACTTGGTTTTGCTTCTGAAGGTCTTCCTTCTAATGCATACAGATCCTTATCTAAACCTGTGTTTCCTAACTGCATCCTTCTCAAATGGAGCGGGAACTTTGTACTAAACTCTTGGAGAACACTTGTCTAGGGCAGGAAGTATGTGTTAGAGGAAGAACTGTCTTTAAAGTCCAAAACTTCTAACATGTGGATGTACTTGCTTATTTGTCACTGTTGTGCAGCTATGTGTAGTTGGGTTCAGTACCAGCAGAATTTACAGAAACACTAGTTTGACCAAGATCTTAGGAAATTTTCCTTTTCAGTTCCACTTTTTTAGTGATAGTGAATGAGGAAACTAGTATCCAGTACACTTTTAGGTAGAAATAGAGAAAAAATGTGCTTTTTGTCTGTTCTGTTCAGAACTACACTTTGATCAAAAGGCATTTCTTGTCAGAGGATTGGAACCTGAAAGACATCAACTGCTGTTGTAGCTCTCTCCTCTAGGGCATTCATCTCTTTTCACAGGAGCTTCTCTTAATTGAAGAGGTGATGTGGAGGGGGAAGGGTTCCCATGTGGAGAGAGAATCTATGTGTACTTGATCGAGTCTTCATCTCTCGCCACGAGATCATGATACCATGCCATGAGAACGTCTAGACATTTTATTCTACTTATTAGTTATACCTTAGACATTCTGTGGTAACCTTCAGAGATAATGGAGTAAAGTTTTTAATGAACTGTTATTGGAATAGTTAGAACTGATAATTTCAAGCAGATTTACAGCATCTTCTTTAAAAGCCTGCAATTCCAAGTAAGGCTGCCATTGTTCCAAATTACTCTGGAGTAACATAAAATATTTGCAAATTAAAGAACTTCAATGTGTTTTTCACTAATAATATATTTATTTCACCTCACTAATCTGTACCCTTTAAATCTCTACAAATGAATGGTTTGGGAAACTGCTTAAAGGTAAATTTTATTATTCTCCTAAAGCAACGAGGAAATAAGAAATCTGCATTGTTTGAACTCCAAACTGATACATATTAAAGTAGTTTCTTATGGTATCATATATTACTAGTTTTCTAACATGGCAATATGGGAATTAACAGAAAAGATATTGCTCTAATCTGTTTCTACCTAACATCCCTTTTTGCTGTTTGACAGGCAGTAAACACAGTGCAACAAAAAGTTATTGTTATCCCTGAGGAGGAAAAGAGAGCTTTCATGCATAGCTTTGTTAAGTCTATGAAGCCAAAAGATAAGGTCATCATTTTTGTGGGAAAAAAGCTTACGTATGTAATTACTTCTCCGTATCACATCTGTTTGGGGTTTTTTCCTAACAGAAGTACTGAATAGTTTCTTAGTTCACATTATAACTATAAAGTGTTAATGGCTTTTTTCCACAATGCTAGTAGTATTATTTTTATTTGTTTATTTCTTCCTTCAGACTGACTGGCAGTTTGTATCTTTTTTAATATTGTTAATAGTGGTGGCAAGTCTCAATTTCACATAGTTCAAGTGGGGTGTTTGGATTCCTGGGGATACATGAATGTGATGTATGGTTTACTTTCATATGCCTCTGGTGCATGCAAGACCTGATTAATGTGGGGGTTGGTCATTGTATTATACTTGAACTTTTTGAGTGAACAACACAAAAATAATCTAGTATTCTTCTAAAATATAAATAAAGGTAAATATATCTAAAGGGATTAGACTTGCTTTCCTATTTTATAATAAATATCTGCTGACTTTAGTAGTGTTTTGTCCTTAAGCACACATTTAGCTTTTGTTGTCACGTTACTGTCTTTTTGATCGAAATCTAGATACTGCACTATTTTGTTCCTTTTTTTCTTTTGTTTTAAGAACCATTGCTTTATTTCACCCTAGAGCTGATGACTTAGCAAGTGACTTTGGTATCCAAGGAATTCCAGTGCAGTCACTTCATGGCAACAGGGAACAATGTGATCGAGAACAGGCTTTAGATGACTTCAAGAAAGGTGAGTTTGTACTGAAGTACTGGTTTGTTTAGGCTACACTTTTAAAGTTTGTTGTGTTCCAAACTTGTCTAAGTGCTGTGTCTCTTTGGTACTATAGAAATGAAAATATTAAAGAGCTCTGAATTACACATTTACTTTATTAATTTGGCAAAAAAAAAAGACCCAGCAAAGAAAGAGATTGCTCTTCAATAAAGTTTTGAATGTCTGGGATTTTAATAATTTAAAGTAAGGCTTATTTTACTTTTGACATTTCTGGAAAACTCGGTATTGTGTTAGTCTACAGAATGGTAAATTTAAATGTCAGATGATGGTGCTTTCAGTGAAACAGTCATGCTCCAGATTATGCCAGTAGTGTTATACTTCAGGGTTATGTGAACTCATGCTAATAAAAGACTGGTGCTGTGACAGGAGTGTCAGCTGAGAATATAGTTGTTGAAGTTTTTGTTCTTTGGACTGACTCTTTATATCAACTAGGCATATTTCTTACTTTTTCTGCACTCTGCTGTTCTACTTGTGAAATGCAAATAATAGTAAAATGGCATTTTGGGTGCTTACTTGTATTTGAAGCTAACTCTGTGTGCCATGCAACAAGCATATTTTTACTTTGTGTGGAGAATAATAAGTACATTGTAAGCTAGAAAACCAATAGACTGGAGAATGTCTTCTCTTTTTTCCATAAACTCCTCTCCTCTTCCCATCGTGCTTATTGTAGGCAAAGTTCGAATATTGGTAGCTACTGACTTGGCATCCCGTGGCCTCGATGTGCACGATATCACTCATGTTTTTAACTTTGATTTCCCTCGCAACATTGAAGAATATGTTCACAGAGTAGGTCGTACTGGAAGAGCAGGGTAAGTGTTTACCAGAAATTAGTAATATATTTTCAATGTATTGTTGTGCTTTATGTGCTGCATAGGTGTTTTTCTTGTCAGTCTCTAGAGGCTACGGTGATGTGGGGTGGGGGAGTGAAGACTTCAGTCTATCCAAGTATGTTCTAGAAACACACTGCTTTATGTCTTTAAATTAATTCACTGTTAAATTGAAGGCAGACAATTTTTACACTTTTCTGTTATTGAATGAAGGGTGTTTGAAAGCTAGTTTAAATATGAGGAAGAATTAGAAAAACAGTGTCTGCATTGATATTCTGGAATGTTACTTCCTTGATTGTCTCTTCATGAGCTGCAGGTTTATTTAGTTTTCTAGACAGCACATTGAGAAGAAGCATCTGTAGGTCCAAAGTCTGCAGCTGATCATGGTGGTGTAGTTTAGTGGTGGTTCTTTTGGACGCTGCTTTCCCAGACTGGTACAAGTGTGATTTTTCTCATTTAATCATGGTATGAATCTGTGTCTCTTCATACTTCAGTATGTTGCCTTTATGCTAGGTTTGTTTTCTAAAAGTCTAAATTAGTTGTGAATTTGCTCCATTTTAGGTGAATTGCTGTATTCTGATTTTTATGAAAAGTTGCCCTCTGTCATATGCACAGTTAATGCTCAAGCCACTTTTATTCTACCAGCACAGTAATATTGCCTGTGGTACAGTTCATTCCTGCCTAGGTCTGTAGTAGAAGCCTGGCAAGAGTTGTTTTGAAGATAAGCAGTTGTTTCCTTCCTTGTTTAGGCGCACTGGGGAGGCCGTAACGCTGGTCACGAGCAATGATTGGAGGTTTGCACCCGAGCTCATTGACATTCTGGAAAGAGCAAACCAAGTAAGAATACATTGCTGGGTAAAGTTTATATTGGTTCTGGGTTAGCACTTGAAGCAGGTCATGAAGGTCTTAGCCTATTTACACCCTTCTTGGTGAGTGTTTGTGGTGTCTCAGAGAAAGAAAATAGGTGTATCAGTCTGTCTTGTTCTAGATAGCCTTAGCTGTATTTTACCTTACAGATGAGTCCCAGGAAGGAGCTGTGAACTTTAACCAAAGCCTTCCATGTCCAAAGAAAAAGTAACTAACATACACATTGAGGTCTGCAGAGGAATAATATGGTCTATTTTATGTCATAATATTTTATTCCATTTATATTTCACTTCTGGGTGCATGTACCAATGTTTGTGTTTAACAATGTAAATATTAGCAATGCTTATATCAGAAGCTCAAATACCTTATTATTTGTTCATTGTATCTAACAGTTGTGACACCTGCATGTACTTTTCCAAGCTTTCTTACTGATGCTTGTAAATTGTATGGGAAATGGAACTAGAATGTGATCTCTTTCTTTAAAGAAGCAGGTTTTTTCTTTATACCGTATCTGAGAAAACAGAGACAATTGTGTTGCTGTTTCTTGCTGTAACAAGGAATAATATTTTGCCTGACTTATAGTAACTCCCCAGTTCAAGTCCTGACTTGAGCTGAAATTTTGTTTGTTTGGGTTGTGGTGTTTGTTGTTTTGGATGGGAGTTTGAGTACATAGTGAATGGATTTTATCTAGGACCTGTGGTTTTTACTATGGACACTTACTCAGACTTTAAACCCTGGGTTAGAACTTCACCTCAATCTTCTGGTTTATGACTCTTTCTTGAAAGATACTATGTTGCTTTATTGCAAACCTAGTAAGATGGTTTTGAGGGAGGAAAAGGAGAAAAAAAAATGCAGAAGAGTAGTCACTTAGTAGGTTCTTAAAGTTGCAGATTTGAGGGTTTTGGTTAGGGTGGGATATTTTGGTTTTGTTTTTATTCAGAAAATGCAATAGGTGAAACCAGTAATGATACCGTGAAGCTACTTTAGAGGTGCACTGTGTTTTGTATTCTGAGTTAGCAATTACCATTTAAGCCTTGTCTTCAGCTGCAGACTGCAAAGTTCCCAAACTGGTTTTGGTTTTTTGTAATGTGTGATAGTTCAACTGGGAGCAAGTGTCTGAGTTTAGAGGAGAAAAGAGGAACTCTGAGTCCTTGCTTTCAGGAGTTACTATTACTCACAACATTATTCTCAAACTTAGTTATGTCTGATAGAAGGAAGTATCCCTACTGTCAGAGTTTTGGGGTTTTTTCACATGACAATGAAAATACCATTATTTCAGTCTTAAAGCATCATGTAAAAGTAAGAAGAGAACTGAAAACATGGTCTGAAGGTTCAGAATACTTCAATTTCAAAACAAGTTAGCTGCATTTGTTAGCCAAATGTACTGTGATTTTGAATCTACAGATTATATGAAGAAAAATAGGTACAACAAAAGGGTGACTGCTTCATGCTGAAGGAATCTTATATATATAAAAGCTTAGTAAGAAGCATGGACATCTGTTATTAAATGGAAAAACAGTAATCTCTGTAATACCAGGAAAAGCATTCCATATAAATTATGGCATCTCTCATTTTCTATTTTCTCACTTGGACTACCCTACCTAGCTTACATGTTTAGCAGATACACAGATTGTTCATAAAAAATCTCAACAAGCCACTAGATGCTGGATATTATGTAACTGAGGTTTTTATGTTTCCATATCCTCACTTCCTCCTGCTCTTGCCTTGTGCTTACTTAAAAACCGCTCTTGCAAGAAATAGTTATGATTTTAATTTGGAATAAGTTACTCTTCAAGCTCTAGGAGAGGATGTGATACTGTGGAAGAAAATCATCCAATGTTTCAACTGAAAAGTAACTTTGTCTCATCACTTCTGTCTCCATTGGGAAGTCTTTAGTGACTTCCAGCTAGAGATACATAATTTTTAGCTTTTTTTTTAAATAATGTTTGAAACTCAGGCAGAATAGACTCTTCCAGAGTTGTCATATTCTGCCAAGACAATTGTTTACTAGTAAAAGCAATTCAGCACATAAAACATATACTAGCAAGCTGTCCCTCATGCCAGCTCCAGAAAAAGTTGCTGATGGCAAATGGCAAGCATTGCTCAATTATAAAGCCTGACAAAACAAATGGAAACTAGAGGAATATGACTTCCTGCTCCACCAGACCTTTTGTCCTGGCTGCATTTTCCACCTGTTCAAGCATTGCCAAGCTCAGGCACTTTTAGGGAGACTTTAAGGTGTTGGCATTTTGTTTGTACTCTGCTGTTTGCAGAGTATTTTGTGTTTGTGCCACTGGCAGACACAAATCACACAGCCTGAGCAATTATGTTAATAGCACGTTCACATGCTGCCCTTCACTCTGACTCTGGACGGGGTGAATTTCACCAATGGCCACATGCCACTGCGGATTGTTGAGGTGGGCTGGCTTTGACAGATTAGTGACCCGAGACCTCTTGACAGTACAGTTGCCCACAGTGCTTTTTGCAGTAAATGTTGCATGAATGTCAGCATTATGCCTGAGCTAGTTTAAGAAGTCTTGTTGGGTACTGCCTTTGTTCCATGAGCAAAAGAATGATATCTGGGGGGTTTTTTCCATCACTGTCACTCAACCTACTAAGTCTGTCTGTAATTCTTCACATCTGGCCTCAGTCCTTAAGAACTCCGAGGTGAGAGTGTTTTGATGATACTATTCACCTTTTCCACATAATTACAAACATGCCAAAAAAACCCTGTGGATCTTGGTAAGATGCTCTTGCAACTTCCCACTGGTGGGATATTTGACCATTTTCTCCTGCCTTTCTTTTCTTGTCTTTAAGCGCAAGAGAACCATTTCTATGATAATACTTTCTTTAAGTCACAAAGTTTATCTTCAGAGGCTCTTAAAACTTCTGGAAGGAATTGAATACAAATGAACATTCAAATATATGTAAATGTATGGTGTCGCCTTTAAGTGGCACTGGATGTTTTTACCAGCTGTTCATTTTAACTAAAATATACGTTTCTGTTTGAACTACAATGTTGTAATTAGCTGGCTATATGTTGCCATCAGATATGGTGATACAAGCATAGATATATTATTGAAAATCCAGAAATACTGTGATGATTATTTTTCAATGTATTTCAGTACAATCTGCAGTAAAAAGATTTCTCTCTGCATTTCTACAGAAAAGAATCTGCAAAGTGACAGGAGCCAGATAATTCAAGTTTTGGAACACACAAATCAATAGTATTTTTATAAAGCGGAGTCTAAAAGTTTAATTTATTTAAAACTCACCATGGTTTTTTGCCTTCTTTCTTATTAGGTAGTTCCTGATGAGCTTATTGCAATGGCAGACAGATACAAACAATCACAAATGAGGAAAGAAATTGAGAAGGATATACCAAGACCTTGGAGAAAGCCCTCAAAATAAGTGTAGTCCCTTGAAGTTATTGAAACAGAGAATGTGATTTTTATTTAGTGTTATCATCCATGGGCTTAAATTTCTAAGTTCTGTGATTGTTTTCTGTACCTGTCCTATTTAAACAAACTTCTCAAAAGTGTCTTAGAAAACTGGATTAACTTTATATAGAAATAAATCTGGTTTTGCACTTGGGACACTGTTTTCACATAAAAATTATTTCTTTTTCTTGTGTGATGTATGAAACTTCTAGAGCTCTTATCTACTGCTTAAAAACAAATATAGTGGCTTTGTTGGTTGGTTTGGGTTTTTTAGTTCAATGCAGTATTAATATCTAAGAATGTAAAAGATAATTTTTCCTTTTGTAGTCAGAAAACTGGATTATTCATTGTAAGAAATGTTTGTCAATGTAGTTTCAAAATACTGTACCTTTGCCTTGATATGCCACTGGCATGCAGAAGTATTTCTGAGGATAACTAAAACTGCTGTTTGTAGTTATTTATGTTTACTGAAGCAAGTTTTCTTTATTCTTATTTTAAAACTTAACACTGGAGGTCATTTTTGTTAAGACTAGTATCTCAAGATTTTTTCAGAGAGGTCTGCATTTTCTTCTAATGGAGGAGAATATGACAAGAAGTACTTTTTTGTGGCTAACTGGGGGAGAAAACCAGCTTCTACTCTGTTTTTTGTGGATGTAATATTCTAGCTTGAGGAATAAAACCAGAATTTACTAGAGCAATGTTAACAAAGTCATGGAGAAAAGAATACATTTGAAGGTTAGCTTTTATTTCTTCCAGATGAAGTTGATTCACACTTTACATTTGGATGTCAGGTTTTGTCACACAGACTCCCAGTGATAATGGGGCATGTTTTCTACTTTCTGAAATATATATGGGAAGGATTTATTCCTTCATTTAATACTTGGTCTGAACTTGTGTTTATTTATGTGTCATACGATTAAATAAAAACTAATAAAATTCAGTAAAATGAGAATATTTTAGTAAAATTACTCTCTAAGTATTCTTCCCTCTTAGTTTGCTCATAAAGGGGGTAAATCTGGCCGTTATTCAAGCCAGTAGGTTATTTTGCCTTCAAAAAGTAGGCTAAAAATATGGACTTCCCATGGCTTTGATAAGTAGAAGCAAAAGATGTATTTATTTGCAGCACAGCAGTTCCCAAATGCTGTACACTTTTCACCTGCAGTTTTAGTAATAGGAAATACTAAAATTACTTTTTATTCCCTAACACACATTTCTTCAACATGAGAAAAATGGATATGAATTTCAATTTCAGGAGTGTCCAGTTCATGCTGCATTTTGGTTTTGATAACCTTTTATATCAAGAGTCTTCCTCTTTGATACAGGTTGAAAGATGTACAATTAATCATACAAATAAATGCTCATTGGCACAATAACATCTACTCTATTTGCAGCCTGTGAGGTAACGATTGCTTCCTGTCCAAAGTCCGATGAAAAGACTGATATCTAAACAATTCTGAAGATGCAGAAAGGATAAGTTACTTCAGGAACTTCATATTACTTTGATAAAATATTCTTTCTCTGCTAACTGTTGCTGGTGATTGTCCTCTGCAAAAGATCTTCATCCATGCAGGTGATCTGGAAAAGTTGTTCTGGTTAATGTTGAAGTAACTCCAGTGACTTTTTTTTCCTTTTGAAAGCAGGAGTGTATTTTGGATATTCTGCAGTGGATCTTAATTTTAAATAAAATTGTCATTTTTTCCTTTATGCAGTCATTGATGCCTTTGTATCTAGAAACATAGAAATTACGTGTGGGATATTGCAAATTCCTTTATATGTTCTTAGTATATCTTAAAGATATTTTGCAGGTGACATCTACATTTGGATAGGCAAGGTAAATATTACTTGAGACATTTCTTTTAAGGGTTATGGCTAAACACTGTGACTGAAGTATGCATTTTTCTCTTAGTGTTCTTGATTTTATTTTGGTTTGGGTTTTTTGGTTTTTGTAGTACCAGGCTATTGAAGAGTAGCTTATGGTGCAGAAATTTTTGTTTTAAATATGCAAGTCTACATTATTAGATATCTGTTGTGAACAATGTTCTTAATTCTCGTGAAATACTGGGAATCCATTGTTCAATTCATGGCTTATTTTTCTTGAAAGGAAATGATGCTTTGCCTTGTCTTCTAGGCTGAGCAAGTTGTATTGGGGAATAAAAAAGTGAGTCAGCTGAGACTTTTGCAGGCAATCCATAAAAAATCTCAGACATTGCTGAAAGCAATGATCCAGGTCTCCCAAGTGCCAGTCTGAGTCATATGGCCACGTGACGCAGGAGTGGAGAAAAGCAGTTTTGACATGATACGAACAGAATTTTTCCAATTCTTTTGGATATTTCATTTTAAGTTGCTCTAGAAGATACTTCAGCAGCTTAAGGCAACCTTTCCTGTTAAAAAAAAAGAGTATATTAGGTACCTTCTCCATAGTTCTAAATTTGTAGTTCAGATATTTAAACACAATTATGCATTCATTCTCTTGTGGCTTTCTTGATTCAGTACAAGATATAATGGGCAAACCAGCTTCTTAGTTCACTTGTTAAGGAGGTTTTTGTACCTCATGTGGGTTTTGTTCTTCCTTGTTGAAGAAATCTGGAAAACAGTTCTTATAGAAGTGAAAAATCACTTATTCTCCTTGATCCCATTCAGCAGTTTTCCCACCATCGTTTTAGAAATTGCCTTGATATGAAGTGTAATTTTGCTCAGAAGGTGGAGTCATCACTTTTTTAAGCTGTTTTTCTAAATAGGACTGAATTTGGGAGAGATAATTTAACAAGTCACATATTTTTGCATTCTAAGGCAAGTCTGGAGTGTAAACCATCAATGTGATTGTTTCCACCTTCCGTTAGGTAAATGGAAGTCAGACATTCAGCAAGCACATGCAGTTGTTGTATTGCTGTAGAGCAATTATGCCTAAAAGACTCACTCTTGCTTCCTATTATGGATAATTACTCTTAAATCAAATTCTTAAATGCTAAACTGAAACAGTGTTAGTGCTAGCCCAGCTCACACAGGCCTAAAGTAAAAGATTCCTGTGAAGTACCAACCTACAGCACTTTGGTCCATCAGATTCACAGCATGTCTTTGAGTTGCCGTGGTTGTTTATCATGTCCTTTTCAATATGTGAGAAGGAGAGGCGCCAGGTATTTCCTGAAGTCAAGCACAACACTGTTAAAGGGGTACACAGCATTAAGCATCACCTTTTGTAGCTACAAAAGAACCCCAATTTTGTAACTGACTTAAATACCAGGAATTTTTTTGCACCCACTAAAAAAAATCATAATTCAGTGAATGCAGTTAGTTCCTCCTTAACTCCCTATCTTTTTCACAAAGACAACTAGAATGTAATTAATATAGGACATAGTTAGTTGTTTGGATGCTTTTAATTCCTAAGGATGCTTAGATTTACTTTAAAATTAAGCTTAATTTTGAACTTCCCTTGATTTGCTGAACATGATTTCGAGAACTGCATTATTCATAGAAATCTACAACTTTTGAATTTCTGTTCTCTTATTGTGTTTTCTGGGTTTTCTGTGTGCAAGTAATAGGTTTGTGAGCTTGTCTCAGGTAAGGTGACTGTTCTAAAGCTACTTTTTGTTTTTCTGCTCGTGGTTCTGGAAGTAATTGCTAACATATCTCAATGCCCTCTTTTTAATACCAGCAATCGCTTTTGTCTTCTCTTCATGAATTACACTGTTTCCCTTGCCTATTTGGCTCAGTTACTCTTTGCATCTAATTTGTGCAGGAAGAGATTTCCAAATAAAGCAGTACTGCTGTACTGGGCTTCAATAACATGGGCATGCTAATTAAAAAGTACCAGATTTGCTTGAAATCTTCTTGTTGAAATCATCAGTTACCATAATGCAATGACGAGTCAGAATGTTTCTGCAAACTAATGTAGGGTCAGTGTGGCAGTGGTCTGGAGGAAAAAATGTAGGCATACCAGAGTTCAGTGAGAATCAATGTATCTTGATAGAAAACAGTTTGCTTCCTGCAGAAGTATCTGATTTGTGGAAGCAGTTCATGTACAGGGATGTTCCCTGCAGTTTTAGCAACTTTCTTCTAATTTTCTTTTCCTTACAAGAGAGTGCAAGCTGCTGTTAAGTACAGTGCCAGCACAAGGGAAGGCTCATATTTATGTGTCTGGCTGGAGTGGATTTAATGTAATGATCTCAGTAATGGTTAGTGCAGAGCCTGGCAGAGTGGGTGTGCATTTACATTTCAGTACAGGACAAGCAGTACCACAAATCTGATGCTTTAAGAGGGATTACAGTTGTTTCTGAGCTGGATATGTCCAGGATGAGGTATCTCAAAGGCAGAATATTGAACATGATCTGGATACCCTTTCTATAGCACTTTTAAGTGATCAAGTTGTAGAGAAGATATTTTGTAACTTATTATTGTCCATATTTGAGGTACCTCTTAGAACTTTTTCTCTTTTGTTTTGCTTGGCTACTAAATAAAGTGATCTAAATCTCATATCTCTCCTGACTTTTGTTCCCAGCCACTGTTCAATTTTGAGGCCGCCCTGTGTGCTGAGGGGCCAGCTCTGCTGAACCTCCAAAGTCAAGATGATGTCCACTGATATTTCTGATGGAGGATTTTTGATCTGAAGAGTTATTGCAGGGCTTCCAGCCTTTTTCCTTGCCACAGTGACTTCCACATCTAGTAACAAAGAAAGTGATATTTCATGTTAGATAGATAGATAAGTTAGATGAAACCTTTTTTTGAAGAATGTTACAGTTTTTACTAAAGAGCTTATAAGCAATCAAAAGAAACATCTGGGTTCAGTTATGGTTCTTTATCCTACAGGATGTTAAAATATTGAGAAGGCCCGTTGAGGAGTTCTATGAAATTGGAAACAATACTGTGTTTGCTTGACTTACTGTCTAAGAATTAAAAATATAGTAATGTTTTTCAATGAACTGCTTCCCTGTTGAAAACACACAGTGAAGAGATCTGGCCACAATATTTCTGAAGGTTTTGGGAAAAAAATGAAAGGGGATATGTTTTCTATATTGATCAATAAAAAATATTAGGTACTGTATAAAAGAAAGCTCTTTGTTTTGCTACCACTTCAGCAAATGGCTCTTTGTACACTCCAGATAGATGCAATATGTACAGATCATGTAGGAAATACCAAGCATGCAACAGAACCCTCAATGTTTATTTTTTTCATACAGAAAATAGGCATAGTAGAATTAATAATGTAATAAAATTAGGTATGATATATTTGTGACACAAATACAACACTCTTGTAACACAAGAGCCAGCTTGAGATCCTGGGGACAGGAGGGGTTACAGCTCCATTGGCACAAAGAGATAGAGACTGGCAGGAAAATGTATTTTCTTAGCAATGGGGCAACATATATGCACAGTGTAACTGGATTTTTAGCACTTCTATGTGAAGCTTATTCTCTCAGTACTAACCTTTAATGTTTTTTACTTCTTGTTTAATAATTTCTCTTAGTGCTTGAATCATTTTAAAGGCTGATAATTTTTCATCTTCATCCAAAAACTTCGACCAACCCTTTTCTTTTGGATTTCTTTTGAATGATACATAATAATAGGCTCCAGTATCATCAGACTCGTCCAGCTGAATCCTTGCAACAGGCATTACAAGCATGATGTCAAACTCATTTGGTTCAGATATCTGCAAATAAGAGAATACAACAGTCAATGTGCAGCTTAGGTTTTGTTCTCTTGAGACTTTTATACTAGTTGTGGTTTTATCCACCTTGGTGTACTAATCATGTCTGATGTGAAATATGAGCTTATTTCTGTGGTATTGCAAGATTACTGTGCATTGGGATGGAAAATAGCAATTTGCCACTCACTTCCCAGCTCTCCAACTTAGTAATTTTTTAAGATAGTTTTAAGATTCTTGAGCTGTTCTGAATAATTAATGCATAAATGTACTCAGTCATCCTTTTGCACAGACGACAAAAAATGCATTGCTGTGTCTGAAGTTGGTTTTAGATGGAAAAAAAAATAAGTGTCCCCATGTTTGCCTTAGTTTCAGTCTGCTGGAACCAGGAAGAAAGGTACTGGTTAATCACAGAAGGTGAGAGGGTTGGAATGGATGGTAGAGATATAGTTAGTCCTGACCCACCCTGCCCTGAGCAGGGACACCTTCCACTAGACCAGGTTGTTCACTGCCAGGTTTGGAGCATCCACAGTCTTCTCAGGCACCCTGTACCAGTGTCCCACCTCACCCTCACAGCAAAAAAGTTTTTTCTAATATCTAAACTAAATTTTCTTTCAGTTTTTGAACAGCTTTTTGAACACTATGAACTAAAACCTAGCCCAGGGCTTCTCTTGCAGTGCTATACCTGACTGGTCGTGTTGTTAGACCGGGCTCACCTGCGGGCTGTGCAAGGGCAGGGCTTGCTGCAGCTTGAACGCGAGTGCCGTTCAGGTAGCGCCTCTGACTGAATGCACGTAACACCGTTCAGCAG
This sequence comes from Drymodes brunneopygia, assembly GCA_013400955.1. Lineage (NCBI taxonomy): Eukaryota > Metazoa > Chordata > Aves > Passeriformes > Petroicidae > Drymodes > Drymodes brunneopygia. The sequence goes on from VZTZ01012108.1 coordinate 1,120,094, forward strand.
GTTATTGATCATTCTATAATGCATTGTGGTTACTTCACAGTCAGCCTTAATTTTAACTCGTCGGGAAGGGCCAGCTAAGCGCAGCTCTGGCGCGGCGGGCCCCTGCGAGCCGCCCGCCACCTGCGGCCGCAGCCCAGCGGGAGAGCGCGGCCGGCGCCCCGCACCCACCTTGACGCGCTCGTAGTAGCTGCCGGCACTCTGTCGCTCGATGGAGCTGAAGAAGCTGTCCTTGCCGCGGATGGCCTGAACCAGGTGCGAGACCACCCCGTTCACCAGCGATGCCGCTTCGGACACCTCTTCGCGGGGCAGGCTGAGCCGCGACAGCACCTCCCGGAGCCGCAGGGCGTCCGCCGTCGGCGGGCCACGGCGGGCGGGGGCAGCGGCCGCTCCGT
>VZTZ01012108.1:1143350-1278637 GCA_013400955.1 Drymodes brunneopygia
CGGCCCAGCCCGGCCCTGTGGACGGGCCTCACCTGCTCGGCGACGGCGACAAACCCGGAGCGAAAAAGACCGACAGCGTGAGCGCCGTCCCTTATATACCCTGCGAGGGGGCGGGGCCTCGGGGACACGTCACCGCTCCCGGCGGCCCCGTGGCCCCGCCCGGGCACGGAGCGCCCCCGCCCCGTCAGGGCCGTGCGGGACCCCCCAGGCCTGAGTGGACCCNAAAGAACAATTTTTTTCTGTCTTTGTTGTACCATTAGAGGACAAAAGTTGACACGGCTTAGAAAACTTCGGCACAAAAATACAAATCAAGGCGGGCGCACCTCCAGCAAAGACGCGTCTGAAGTGCAAATGTATCAGTCACAGAAGCATTCAGGACATGGGGTCTCTGTCCAAGAAACCCTGACTGCGAGAAGTGCCCCTATACTGTATTTTCACATGGGAAAACCCGCAGGCCTGGCAAATTATTTTTAGAATCATGGCAATGAAGAGTCACAAAACAGCTCACATCAGAAATACAGGCCCTCATGATTCCAGTGGATTTTCTCTGGTTTACTTGCTTGTAACTGACGTTAAGAAAATCCATTAAATATTCAACATCTCCTATACCTATTCAAGAGAAAGTAAGCTGAGAAGCTGAACCATCTGTGTTATTTTTAAATTATCTGCAAAGCTATGTAGTCCATGTTCTTATTCAGCTACATTATATGCCTGTCAGAAATACTTATCTATAGACTACTGTAATCTATTATTTTCTTGGTATGCTCTTCAGGTTGCAGTTTTAAAGCATGGAAACAGCTTCTTGTTCAAAAACAAAAAAGAGCAACATCAGCAAATTAATAACAAAAAAACCTACCTCATGCATCTACATAGCTACCCTTCCACTTCAAGTTTCTCTAGCTGAGATAAACCCAGCACTAAATTCATTAGAGAGCAGTAAACTTAGTACTTCATCGTCTGATATAGAATTGAAGTGTTTCCATGAGATACGGTATTTTTCCCATATGAAATTTTAAAAAGATGCATTTTGCAAAAAAAAAATAAAAATTCAGAATTAGAGAAGATGCAGAGTTTAGAATACACCTTTTACAAAAATAACCAGTTTCAGAGTAAAAACGTGCAAAAAGGTTCAGCTGTTAAACAAACACTATTTTTTAAGAAAGGAGAAAACAAATCAAATTCTCTCTCACCCCTTCCTATGTTTTTCAGCAGAAATTAGTGGTGGGGTGGAGGGAAAATAGAGATGGTTCAGCTTTCTTCAAAAATAACCGTCAGGGGCAGTTACTAGTGAAGACACTGCATATGAAGACACAGTAATAAAAGGGCAGGAAAAGGAAGGTGGTCCGCTTTCTGGAAGTGGAAATGCATTATTGTGAAGTTGCTTGGGTTGAAAACCAAAGTGTAAGATTTGGCAAGAAAGCTAGGAAGCACTTTTAGGGTCTTCTATAAAGCAAAGACTGTAAACACAGTTAAAAAGCTTTATTCTTCTCGATGGTTTGAAATTAGCTTCTAAAATGTGTATTTCAGTGGGGGGTATTTTTAATGGACTGATCTGCCAAAGAATCCATTTTCATAAAAAGGTAGTTTTAACACTTCCCAAATGTAGTCAATTATTTGTGCCTGAACAGGGAGAGGAGGAATGAAATATGTTACTAATTTCTTATATGGTCCATACTAAACTGCACATTTTCAATTTTTAAAAGATACTTTTCTTAGAAGACTCTTTCATAAATAAGGGCTCTTGAACCAGCTGTTTCTTAAGAGAGTAATTTTTTGTCGTATCCGCATAGGTGAAAGCTATGAAAGCTGAATTTGTTGTACAAATTTTTAAACGTGGTCCTAGTTTAAGTCTACAGCAGTTGTTTTCCCCTTCCACTTCTTTAATGAGTTTTCAACATAATTTTATTATTTCCTCTTTAGTTTGACCAATACTTGCTTTTACTCTCTCAACTATTAGCAAATCTCTTCTTGCCCACTCTATTAGAAGAACATTCCTATTATCAATCTCACAAATATTTATACAGCTGGGGAGCTTCTGATATATGAGTAGCCTCAGATAATACAGTGGAAATGCATTCTGAAGAATCCTCTAAGCTAACACAAATAGGCCTACACTGGACTAAATCCTGTGTGCAAGGAGTCTGTAAAAATCTTAGATTTTATTAATTTGGTAAAACTAATCACTTTGATATGTAATGTTCAGGGAGGAACAGAGATAAGAGATTTCCAGAAGTCGAGGACTTTTGGGCATTGAAATCAGGCTTATTCAATTCAGATTGACTTCAGAAATAGGAGGACTTTGTGGGCAAAAATTACTTATTCTCCTTCAATCAGTGGTGACCATCTGCGAAACTGAAATAGTTTATGTCCACATATGCCTCCAGTGTAAGAACACAGAAAATGCTCCAAAGCATTTGTATTGTAGGAACCTATACAGCAACCACCACCTTAAAAGGGTTTTGAATCTCAGATTAAATTATATTAAAATGAAAGTAATGCAGTTAGTATCTAAGCCAACTTTTTTGACTTTAAAAAGTATATGTTAACTGGATTTTGAGTTCACAGTAGCTACTGCAGCATTACTTCCATTTTAGCATGTGGCTCCAGCACATACAGAATGGGCTATAAGCTTACAACGCAGTCATAGCCAGTGAAATCATGCTAGGAGATAAAAGATGTGCTCACTGAGCACCTCTAAAGAATTTTAACTCTCTACCATATACACATGGGTATTTTTTTAGTCAGACTCCTGTGCAAAGATGAAGGTAAGTAGTGCTTATACAAGTATTTTAACTGCAATGACCAAGGTCACCCAGGAGTGAGAGCAAACAGACTTTGTAAGCACAAGACTTGAAACACAGATCTGATAAATAGAGTATATCAAGCTCACTGTATATGAAAGAGGCACTAAGATTTCTTGAGGGCAGTTTCAGAAGGAAGTGGAGAAGCAGTCCAAAGTTACCAATAGTAACTGGTGATTAGCAAAACTGGATTCTGGTACACAGCACTATCCTGTCAAACACTTAGCCTCATACTTACTGGGAAAGGCGTTCTAATCCCTGTATTACAATTATCATGGTATATACATTTATCCAAAGTTTAGCATAAACTATAGCATGAGCAAACAGCTTTACTTCCATCTGTAAGTGTTCTTTAATGCATTGGTTCTTAATAGCAATAAAAAGCATCTACATCTGTTACAAAACCCTTTTTCTTACATGATCTTAATACTTACTACCAGATTTTACAATCATCAGTTTATGAAATAAAAGAACAATAGAATAATGGTGTTATTCATATCTGAAGCAAATGGACAGAAAGCCTGCCTAAAAAAGCAGGTTAAACTGAACAGGGTGAGGTAATCTAAACTACTTGAAAAATGCTTTTGAAAGTTACTTAGCTCTGTACAAGTAGCTGACATTTTTATATAAAAAAATTGCTTGATAAATGAAAGAGACTACAGTAAATACTCTTTAAATTACTGTCTTATTAGACAGCACAAATTAAACTCTTCCATCCTCGGAAGTTTAAGACTTGGACTCCATAAAGTCTCCTTGTCTGATCTCACAGCTGACCTTGCTTCTAGTTCACAAAAGAAGGTCTTACCGTAGGAGGTATACGACAGTGGACTTCAAAACTGTTGAGAGTATCACTGGGATGAACAAGCAGTTACAATTTCAGAGTCTTCTGAATAGCAGAACAAGAGCCTCTTTAAAAGTCATTGTTTCCCCTGAAAAGGAGTTTCCTCTTGGAAGCACTGCCTTTGTAGTTACAGCATTAAGAATAGGTGATGGACTAACGGCTTAGAGGATAGCCTGCTTTAAAAAAAAAATCTTTTGGTCAGCCTTTTCAAACCACATTTATCCACAGCACGAGAAAGCTCATTTATCTTGAAGGTTTAGTACCAGTTGAACTGTGATACTGAAAGTTTAGGATCAGACAGAGTGGTCAGATCATACTGCAATGTGACCAGAACTAACAGTTGTATTTAAACCCCGTGTTCTGTTCTGTGGAGGTCTGCATCTGTGAGCTAGAAAATGAAAGTATTTGATTTAGAGCAGAAGTGTCCTAAGCAAGAAAGAAACAACCTCACAGGTGGCTGCTTTGGTAAGATTGTTCTGGAACTAAACAGCAAATGGGCAGATCCATGCAGACCGTAGCTTAAGCAAAAAGTGACTCTTCACTTGCAGTCATCTGACAAAACTTGGTATACCTCATTAGTGCTAGGCTAATTTACACCAGCTGATGACCTGGCTCCAGGCAAAAAGCAGAATTACTAGACACTAATGCAGAATAAAGGTGAAGGGTTGACGAAGTAACCACCACTATGGAGAAACATAATTTGTTAAACTGTTCTGTGGTTTTGCATTAGTATTTTCCAACAGCAAACAGGCTAATTTTTACTACATCTCACCACCTTTTGTGCACCCTAAATGAATGGTAAGCCCTTCTAGGAGTTCAATTCAAAGAATGCCTTAAATGGGAGCATTTAAAAACATATATATATTTATATTTTAATTTATGTATATGAAATAGTGCATTCTGCATGAAGAAAATGTCAGTTACTGAACCAAAACCCACTGGGTGAGGATGGTGTGGCTTTTGTTCTGAATTTATCATGAACCTCCAAAATTCCATTTTAAAGCTCTGGTCTCTTCTGCTAAAAATCATTTTGCCAAAAACAACATATTCATATTCTTGTGCTGATAAATCTGTGACAAAACCTTTAAGTGGGACCTCAGATCCTCACACATGCCTCTTAGGATTCTTCTCTGAGCCCTCACAGCAACTGAGCTTTGCTTGAATAACTTTGCTTAGTGCCCACTCATCAGGTTAATTTTGCTGCCCCTCTCGCTATAGTAGGTTTGGAGCTGGATTGTGCACTTCACAAAAAAACACTGTGAATTCCCATTGTCCTCTTGCAGACCCTATGCATTCTCCCCTTTCTTTCTCTCCTACTGACCCAAGTAAAGGTAAGTTGTCAAGGAAGGGGACACTCTATTTGTTGATATAACTGCCCCTAGAAAGGGTTTATATGAATAAAAAAGCCCCTGAGGAAAAGCTTACAGCTGCAAGGGAGAGATGCATAATGAAGGTGACTTTGGTGCAGACCACAAAAGCATGCTCCAGACTGGAGCCAGTGGACAGATGGGTCGAAGGAGGAAGAAGGCCATACCTGAGACCTGGGCTAGTAAAGATGGCACAGATCTATCCAGCTGCTCACTGTTCACTCTCCCATCTTGACACTGCTGTGGTTTTGACTTTTGGCATCACTCCAGCCATAGGCTCACCTTCCACTGCAATCACATGTACATCATTCTTACTATGTGGTAATGACAGTAACCAGACATGGTGCAAGTCAAGTCACTTAGAGGCCTTGCTCCGATTTAGCATATGCCTGACATTTATTCAGTGAATTTAGATTTGAGATGATTAAACTTTGGAAAGGTTTCAGAGAAGAACTATTGGACTAAATCTAGATCTGGAGAGATACTTACACTTGACCTGCTCAATCTATACTGAGTTTACTGAAAGACAATTTAGCTGAGTTTTCAGGATTCAGCAAGACAGAAAATTCTGCCAAGGAAGAATCACAAGTCTGGGCACAGACACAAGAAGTGCCAAGGCTGTTGGTAGTTAAATTAAGGTAGAAATAAAAACCATTTATTTGTAATTGTCAATGAGCAGTAGCACCTTGGTTAATGCAGGAAAGTCAACATATGAAGAAATGCTCAATATTTAATTATGTTAGTAAAAAATCCCCAAACACAATAAAGGATCAAGGACTTGATTTGGGGGCAGGGAGAGGGAACAGGAGGGGCCATTTACTTAAAATGATACCTATATTTTTAGTTAGCCTTCTCTTAATACAATCTCTCTGAAGTACTTGGCCAGCTATCTCAGAACCACTACTGATTATTGTGGAAAGCTATGGAATGTGAAGGTTCCAGAACACTAAAAAAATAGAAAAAAATCAGGAAAGTAATAAATAAAGAAGAAAAAGAGAGAAAAACCACACACATAAGCCAGGCAGTTATGAACAGTTGGTCTAATTTCAATTCCTGGAAAAATATATTGGGACAAATGAACTATTTTTAGAAGATAATAAGTTGGTAAGTAACAACCCCAGACTTGTTAGGAGCTGATTGCATCAAACTGATCTTGTCTACTGTGACAGGTTTAACAGGCTCATGGATGGGAAAGTACGGATATCATTTAACTTAAGGGAAGGTTTGATGCTTTTGGTGGGCAACTTGCATAACTAAACTCTGCAAACTTTGGACAAAATAATGCATGTGCAGGAGACCAGCTGAAGATGACATACTCAAAGTGATTGCTAATATGACTATGAAACTGACTTGTATCAAATCAGTTTCTGTGGGCACAGACATTATTCCGCTATACAAATATACAGTTATAAATACATAAAAATATTATTTAAAATTGCATACTTGGGGGGAAAAAGGACAGGGAACACCTCTGACCACAAGAACAGAAATCAAGAACATTACTCAGAGTAATGTGGGCAAATGAAGAAAAAAGGGCTAAAATAATTAGGAAATAAATTAAGGTTAATATTTGCCCTTTGTAAGGAATAGTTCACTGCAAATTGACAGGAGAAGCAGCAGTTACCCTGCAGTCCTGTATAAAAGGACCTGGGGTTAAAGTGGATCACTAATTGAACATGAGTCAATACTGCCATACTCTTGTGAAAAAAGCAAACATACTGAGGTGTATAAACAGAAGTGCTGTAAGATATGTAAAATAAACCTTTCACTTAGTACTCATTAAAGCCTCTGCTGGGATACTTTGTCCATCCTGGGAATGATGCTTCAAGGTGATACCTAGAGGCAAAAACACTGGAACAGATTCCACGGGCAGCTGGTAGAACCTCCATCATTATCCAACTCCTTAGAAGCACCTAAATACCTAGCAGGAATGGTTCAAGTATCAATAATACTTACTGATCTAGATATATCCAAAAGTCTCTCCAAGCCTTAAGTTCCATAGTAATAAATGATAGCAATCAAAAATTAATCTCTTATACTGTAATTCTTGGTATAATAGATTGGTGAGGAAGTCTCTCCTTGACTTTAATGTACTTGTATCAGCTAAGGGTCGGTCTCTTTAGTTACAAGAGTCAATCTGAATGGAAATTCACAAATATTTCAACCAATAATCATGCATCTTCCTGTATAAATTACATCTTTCACACTAGATGATTAAGTACATTTTACTGAAAACCAAAAAGCTGACATAATATAACCAAGAGGGGTGTCTAAGGAAATGGAATAGTCAGTCCTAAACTCTAACCAATGAAGAGTCAGGCTAAAAATGAAAGATGGAAGAAGAAATTTTATATCACAGATTCATCCTGCCATTGCATATGGCAGGTTATATTAGAGCTGTTGGGAACCGAGTACATTCCTGGCACTGGATGTTATAAAGCATTCATTCTGTACTAATTTCTTATCAAAATGAAATGCTGAAAAACATGTTTGGTTTCTCCAGCAGTTTCTAAACAACATCCAGAAGGCTGCTAAAAACCAGTGCACATGACTTTCCCATGGGCAGCGATACCCTGGCAGGATCTATCAACTGAGCAGCTTCACGGGGGAGGTCACTCCATACACGCTGCTGCTCCTCACAGTCCCTGGGAGAAAAAACAGCTGTGGTTTTGCAAGGCAATCCTCAGAGGAATGGCATTTCAGAGGTTAAAAGCTCGTACCACACGTTGTATAAAGTAGACTTCGGCCCCTTTAAACTCGGAGCAGGTGTTGAGTCAGCTCTTTGCACTGAGGCCAAATCTCACAAGGCCAGGGAGCCAGGGCTGACAGGACATACCATCCGGCTGGCCACCAGGCCAGAGGATACCGAGGGCAGACAAAGGGATTACAAACTGTAAAAGCCTGTGGGTATCCCACAGCTCGGAATAAAAGTAAGATACTTAAAAATACAGTACGGCTTAGAAGATTTCAAACTGATTCATACCAGCGAGTCATGTGTTACTGTCCTCTGCTGCCTGAAACAGGAACACTCCTACTCTCAGCAGGAGCCAGCCTGTGCTGCTGAAGCTGTGAATAGCACTCAGGGATCCCCTTTGTGCAAAGCAGGAAGAGCTAGGAGGTCTATCTCAGTTCCCGGGCAGTCTCCATGGCACAGTTTGTGCAATTCCTAAGGCGACCTCAAGTGAAAAGCACACTCTGCTTTAAATTTGGTATGCTGTTTCTGATTTAGCACAGAGGATATTAAATCACTGCCCAGCTGTTTTAGGTACATATACTGTCATTCACCATAGAAAACATAATTGTGTGTACACAGTGTGTACAGGTAGGAGTACTGCAATAATAAAACATTATAGAGGCACACACAAGTAGTGGCTCCCCCACCTCCTCCTTATCTAAATGGGGCACCCAACCATCTAAGGTAGGGGTGCATGTGAGTGAAGTGACAGTTGTAAAAAAATGCTGCTTTTTAGAAAGTAAATCTTGGCTCCTTGTCTAAATTTAGCTCAGTGGAGTCATCAGAGACAAAGTGAGGTATCACTATTTATGGGAAATAGTTTATACTTGCTCTGCAAGCTAATGCAGCCCAATTTACCTCACAAAGCTGTGCAGTGAGTCATGAGACCCAGCAACATTCACACACCCATACACACTACGGAAGCAGAAACTCTGGCTCATTTGCTTTCCCCTTTCCTTCTGGGATATTCTTGAGAAACAGCATCCATTAACAACAGTTCAGAATAATGACATTCCTATGAATCACATAGTGACTGGTGTGAGTAAAACAAACTGCAATAGAGAGGATATGAAAACAAAAAGAAAAGTCTGTTCTAAACTAAGGTTTTAATTTCTTCTCTTTACCATATATCTGAGTTCAGGAATTTGAAAGGTATTATTCCATGCCAAAGCTAAATCTATGCAGTTGGGAATACCTGCCAGAAAAATTGTTTTTCTCCTCTGTCAGTCCAAAGATTTATTGCATTGGATCTAACACATTGTATAGCTGAAAGGGGACAGGGAAGCTATTCACAGGAAAAGTTTTGTTTTGTTTTTGTTTCCTATTCAATCACCCAGTTGACCAAATTACCGTCATGACCACGTGATTCCCTGATTCAACCCGCAGGAAGCAGGACATATTATTTAGGTGTCAAGGCCCAGTTACATCAGTGTAGCTACAAAGTGAAATTTCACTCTCATTTATTCTCTTGACTAAGCCATTACAACCATTGAGGCGATCTCAGCTGTGTCACATACTACACATGTTTCTCAGAAGCCCAGACCTGCAATTCATGCTTAAACCTTGTGAAAATGCACTTACCTCTTTCAAAAAGATTGAGTATTTTTCCATGGCAATTTTGGTTTTTCCACTACTAATTCTGAAGCATTCATTATTCGGCAGAGAAGTCAATGGTAATACACAGAAAATAATTGTAATTTACAACTTTAAAAGTTTACAACAATATTGAATTACTTCTCACCATGTGCATGACAAGGTAAAATCAGACCATCTTAGTCATCTTAATGTGACCCTAATCTTGCGGTCTCTATAGTTTCTGAATTCTGAGTTCTGAACCACGAAATGTGTGGCTTTTTATTTTGCTCAGATTTTTCTCCTTTCCTTGCTATGAATATGTGCAATGCCTGCTAACAGGGGTTGCGCACCATCTCAAAAATACAAGCAACAACAGGCAACATCCAGTTACGCCCATTGATCTGTTAATGGCAATATGCACCAATTACATTGCATCATGCATTATTCACCTTCTACTCAGTTCTTTTAATATGTTAAAAAAACAGAAAAAAGTTATCAACCACCATTATGTATTTATACTGCATTTTGGTATTAAGGGGACTTCCCTGTCCAGCCCTGCAGGAGCCACCCTGGCAGTCACACTCGCCCACCTAAGCTGGGACCGAGGCCCCTTCACAGCTACACCTCCACACTCACACCATCACACCAGGTTTCCTCACTAGGTTGGCCCTGGGTTTCCCATAGCAGAGTCTCAGATGTCCAGATCCTTAAAATAATTAAATTGTGGTGCAATAACTAAATAACAAAATAAGAGCTCAAGCTGGTGCCTCTGAGGAAGGAGCCTGAACAAAGGAATCCCTGGACGTTTACACCCTCACAATCTAAGCATGAAAAAGCCTGGGGGTTGTCAGCTCCTGCCATATCCATCAGCGTCCAGTCCCCTGGCTGGGCCACAGATCCCCAGGCCCTTTGTTGTGCAAAGGGTCAGTTCCCACTGCATCTGCTCACGGAGATACCTGCACTGAATGGATTCCTCAGTACTGGCTAAGCTAATGTACACATCCTTTAAGCAGTAGTTGTCAATACTCTGTCATCTATATTCTTAGGCAGCTCTTTAAAAAATGTATCAACCAAGTATACTTTCCATCTCAATTTTACAAACTCCCTTCTTCCATATTTTCTCTCTTCCTGACAATTATCAAAATTACATTAGCCCAGTGACTGCCTAAACCACAGCCTAAGGTGGGGATGGAGGCAGTGGTGGTGAAAAATTACTGCAAAAGAGATAGAACAGAGACTTTTTTGGATTATAAGACCAGCTGCCTCAGGGCTTCTTTAAAAAGCAGTATGAAAACAAACTATGACAATAATTTGTGCCATGGCTTTTACATTATGATTTCAGCCAAACCAGCAGTTTCCAAACTGTTGCGAATGAATCTTCAGTGTGTCTCAGAATGGCAGCAGTGAAGTGTCTCACGTACTTTCTCTCTGATGAGGCTTAAAGAAAAGGAACACAGACCACGCCTGGGACACAGGCAACACGTATATCACATGTACCAGAGGGCCTCTCCTATGATATAGGGGCATATCAAGTTACCCATTTGCGAACATGACCAGAGTACTCATTTTAAATACAGAAAGTGCAGACTAACTCAAAGTGAAAGAGAAACCACAACCTGTGTGAAAAAACCCAAATCTGTTTTTCACTGTGCAGATTACCAGAGACACCTGGCCCAGCACACAGTATACCACCCTCATCTCACGTTAGTGTAAGTATAGAATGGTTTGAGGTGGCTCTATCCAGTTACTCTTCACAGAACAAAAATTGCTCCAGCTGCCATGCAGGCAGCAGTGAAACAGGTTTTCAGTGAGCCATGGTGATTAAGCATGATTTATAATCCTGTCGTTCTTTCTACATGCTAGGCAAGTCTCAGTCCAGAAATACCCACAAGGTTTAAAAAAATCGATCTGTCATCACCATACTTGAGAGTGTTGGTATGTAGTTCTCAGTTACCTTCTAATAGGCACGTTGAAGGTTTCAAAATAGACACAAAATTCCCAACGGATGAATTATAAAGCAGGTCTCATATTACTGGAGCTACAAATAAAACATGTATCAGTATAATCACATTTTTTCTGGTTAATTTGAGGTATATATCGTTTCTACTATAGTGATACCTTTGTTGCAAATAAAACATAAACAGCAGCATTAAAAAAAAAAAACCCCTCAACAAAGTCACTATCCTGAGTCCTCATCAATCAGACAAGAGAAAGCAAGAAAAGCAAGGGCAGGGAGCACAGCCCTGCCTAGCAGGAAGTCATTGTTCGCAGTGAAAGTGAAATGAAATGCAGATGTAAACATTAAACCAGCCACAGGTACAGTGATTTTAAGGTTTTCACCTCTATAGCTTGGTGGAATAAAATGACAGAAAGCTTGGTCATCAGAAATAAAGACAAAAATAACTGAAATAAATTTATTATTTGGCTCTAGATGTGATAAACTTAACAAAAATCCATAGACAACTCACCTGCAGTGGAAATTACTGTGAGTAATACCACTTGCAGTGTACAATACATAAACTTCTCTCTTTCAATTTCCCCCTCCATTTTAAGCAAGACAGTTTAATCCAGTCTACTTATACATGCCTTTTCTCCTATTTTATACACTGTTGAATGTTGTTTTAAACGTGAACAGCTGCAATGTGTGGGTGTTAAATATGTATGCAGTTATAAAGAAGAATGACATGATTGATTCACATTCTATTAAAAAAAGTTTGGATACAATTTTCTTTTTCTGAAATACAAAGCAGAATTACACTGATCTGAATAGAATTATAGCTGCCAGTTTGTCATTTAACTGAAATGGGCTAGACTTGCATCATACTGATATCCTTAAAAATCTGTAATTTTTAACTTATCTAATGAATAAAACATGAAGCTGATCTTATGCAGAAAATGGAGACTGCACTGACCAGAGGCTTTTGCTTTAGGAAGTGTTACTTGTGGCTGGAATTCCTTCCCAGTGATGCTGCTTATTACTGTGCCAGAGCCTCCTGTTTTTCAGACCCCTAGTTTGTGCCTTCACAAAAATTAGCCAGGTTTAGCTTTTGGTTCCTCTCCTGTGTTACCTATTCCTAGATGTGCAAACATTCCACAATGGAACCAACTGTATATTTAGAGAAACATGAGAAATCTGTTCACATTTGTATCTCAGCTATCCAGGGCTGAAAGCACAAAAATGTGCTAAGCAATTAGTCACAAGCCACTGGCTGATTTTTTGGAGGCTCGGGGGCTGCAGACCCTCATTCACATGGTACAGAGGCTTTGAAGAGCAGCAAGGTGCTCACAGTACTGGGTCCCACTCCACAACTGTCTCCCCACTCGTTTCTTCCAAGTAGTTCTCTGTTACACTAGCCCATCTCATGAACAAAGGCACTATAACCAAGAAGTGTTTGAAGTCACTCAGGTGGAAAACACTGGGCACTGGTTATTTATATTTCATTGTTGTATCAATATATTACTAGCCAATACATTTTTGACTATTACCTATTTAAGGTAATTTTTATCTCTGAAGGCATCAAACTCATACAAGGGCACAACTACCATTGGGCCTCTTCCCTTTTGAGGATGATAATAAGGGTTAGGGTTCAATGTGAAGCCATTTTCATTTAAAGCGAAAGCTCCAGGACACAATTACAGCTGGAGCCAGGGACTTTAAACAAAATGTGTATGGGAGCGGAGGGGCCTCAGAGGATTCTTTGGGGCATGACTGAAGCCCATTTGGGTAGTCTTGGTACTTTCTTTACAAGTAGTTAGTTCTCAGATCAAAATCAAGTGCAGTAAAGGCACTATGCAAAGATTCAAAATATTTTATTGACTGTACTAACTGACTTGCTAATCATGAGATTTTTCAGGAATCAGCATTCTAGGAGAAATTATTTTGATCCCATTACTTTTGAATTCTTTTAGTGCTTTATCTGTATCATCCTCTGTGCCTTCTTATCCACGTGAGCTGCCCCTGGGCTGGCTGGGAGGAGAAGCCATGCTGGGGCAGGGGCCTGCCATGGCTCCCCATTGTTGCAGAAGCATGCACCAGCTCAGCACTGCCCCGCTCCCTACTCTAAATCCCTGCTTTTGTGTTTCCTCATGGCCAGAGATAGCTGCTCTCAGCAGCCTCCTTGCCTGGAGCACTGAGACAAAGAAATGTACAACTGCATAGTTATACTTCATGACTCAGCTGAAAAGACACAAGTCAAACAACAACCTGCTCAGAACAACCAGAGCTGCATATTAACCATCCATCTGTGCATGCTGTTGTGACTCTGCGTCATATTTTGTGATTCAGAAGAATTAAAACAGACACAGAGGAAGAGGAAACCCGTAGAGAGATTTATTTTTACCTCCTGTAGGAAGACATCTGCCTTTGCAAATGTGTGTTTGTTCAGGTTGCACATGCTCTGAACTGTGAAACTTTCATCTGGGCTTCAAAGTGGCACACTTACTATTTAACTTTCATTGAGTAGAAGCAGACAGATGGATTTAGTTTGGAATTTTGTTTTGGTCAGTTGCTTTCTTTTTTTTTTTTTTACTATTAGATCCTCAGTTAGAAGTGAAGCCAGCTGCTTATAATTGAATTCCAGCAATTCAAACTGGTTGTTTGCATTCTGACCGCTTGTTTAATACAGTTGGTATTTCAAGGGTCAAAAGTAACCTTTGAAGTTAGCACCCTGTTACGAGGAGAGCTGGGGGAGGAATCAGTTTCTGTGGCTTGTGATTTTGTATGTTCTTAGATTGATGAAGAAGACTGCTGTGGATTGATTTTCACAGCCTGCTTCAGCAAGAAGGGATAATTTGAATCCCAAGAATGTTGCAATGCATGCAAAGTTATAGATATATGTGACATCTAAGCTTGAGTGAACACACTTCACACACACTTGGGGGTAGTGAAAACCTCAGTTGCTGTCCAGGTCTAGAAACAGCTCTGCCCACAGATGCCCATTTTTAATCTTAAAGTGCCAGCTGCACACAGGCACTATCAGAGGCAGCTACACAGGCCTTTGATATACAGCTCCCTGGTACCTCTGTTTTCTTTCTAAATCTTTCACAGCTCCACAAACATCATGCAGTCCTTGTTCTCAGGACTTGAGGATCAGAGGACTTGACAAGGTGGGCTGTTCATAAAGGTGGGCTGCCCCTCTTCTTTCAAAACAGGGAGTAAGTGTTGATTATTTAATTCCACTTTCTCCCCATCTGTGATAGAAGGGGGAACAAGGCTGATTTCCACCTTCTACCTGCAGGAATTTAAGCCCATGTCTCCCATGAGAGGGACACGTTATGCCCAAGACAGAGAACTGTAGTTTCTGTTGCTGGCAATATGCACTTTACCAGTTTATGTATGACAACACAGCTTTGCCACTTGCCATCTCCTTTGCAAATCTGGCTTTAGGTCATGCTACAGCAAAATAATTTAGCAGATGCTTAGCTCTCAATAGCTGCTTTAAGTACATTGGCATCAACATGATTCTACAGGGAGGTGTTAAATTAACACCACCATCCCCGTGTGAATATGCTTCTACAATGTGATCCTTCTCTACTGCTATGTGTATCTTGTATTCGACAGTTTACTTTCAAAACTATGCAGAGGTGCTTAGCAATTCTACCACCTATGTATTAACAATTCAAATATCTCGATTTCCATTCTCTCCACAAAAAGACTTTTAAGCTTAAGCAGAAGCTATTTTCATAGCAGAAAATATCAACGTAAGTAACAGCATTGGAAGCAAATTCCAAAATATGCTCATCTCTAAATACAAAAGAAAAAAAAAGACAGACTGTACTAACTAAACAACATTCCAGACAAGAAATTAAGCCTTTCCATAGTCATTCCAACTGAATTTATAGTTTCACTTAACAGCTGAACCAGATATCTAGTTATGGATATTTCAGAAAGTCCTTCAAGCAGGACTCTTGCTTAATCTCTTCCAAACGAAATGAAAAACTATTTTCTTTCCCTCCCCATCAGCAGGGATTGTTTAAATTTGTAGATACTGAAGGCATGTCACTTCTTGTTCTCCATGAAGCCCAGATGGTCAGGGAAAAAGGAGTGGGAGAAAAATAGTTGGGTTTTTTTTTTTCACATTTTTCCCTACTCCCCAGTCAAAACCAGACAGACCCACTGTGCTCATCTTTTGACTCTTCTCATCTAGTAAGATGATTTGGAAATAGAAGATTGGTCATTTACTGCTAGAATGCTTCAAAAGAAGAGGCAGGTAGAGAAATATCAACGGAACCATATTTTCCATCAGAAAACATGACAATATGTCTGACTAAGCTAAGCTTATTAAATGACTACAATGGAATTTAATTTAGGAAAAGACCAGAAAAAATCATGCATTCATTTCTTACTCTGAAGCAGCCATATGGAAACTTCTGTATACTACAAAAAAATAGATTTTAAGAAATTCCTTCAATGAAATTTCCTTCCAAGAACACATTATCAAAGGCTATTACCACTTTTCACTCAGCTCGACTCTATAGCAAATATATCCTTTGAAGGAAGAGAAAGGCAAACAGAATTTTGTCTTAATAAGCCACTTTCTTTCCATTGTTATGCCTTGGGCAACTCCAAGGCACCTGCACTTGCAGTATGTTGCCATCTGGTACAGGTTATGTTTGAGTAAGAGCAAAGTTACCTCAAGTTCTGAAGTTAACCTGCATTCACTTGAAAATGTACCCCAATTCCTGAACCTTCTTTAATTACTTTGCTAACTGAGATCTCGTGTTTTGTGTCTGATCCAGGCCTGAACCCTACCAATGTACAATCTTATTAAGCATGTTGAGAAATGAAAGTCAATTCCAAATTTTGGAGCTTACACAGGATAAGGAAAAATAACACATACAACTCTTTTAGGACACCACTCCTTAACTGATAAGGCCAAACAGTTACAATTTCACATGGAAGTAACTTTCCTCTAAGAAATACAATTTTCACTGGATTGAGTTATGACTCCTTTGAGAACTACATTGGCCAGATGTGTATTGAAGCTTCTTAGCAATTACCAAGTGTTATGTTAAGTCAGATCAATGGTTTTACACACAATAAAAGCCTGGTTTCTGTGTCAGGGATGTGAATCACACAGATGCAATTTTAGTTTAAAATGTATGACCAACCACCATTATGGTAGCTTTATGAAGGAGGAGAAGTAGAAAGGTTGCAATGGGATTTAATTGGGTCTCCAGTGTCACACTCAACAGAGTGTTATTTTATCCTCTGGCATGCCTTTGTGTGCCCCACCTCTGCCATTTGCTACACAACCAGGATTTAAATAACTGCTGGTGTCTCCTTGCAGTTCTTTTCCTGGCTATTTGAAACACACAAAATGTTAATAACTAACACCCTGACATAAAACAGGTCCTAGGCCCTACAGGCTGCTCTGCTGGGTAGAGGGCAAGAAATTCAAATAAATAAAACTCCTTGTTTTACTCTACCATTTAACATGGCAAGAATTACTTCTGCAACAGACTATATACATCACATAAAATGTAAATAAATGAATCCTTCTTAAGCTATATTTAAGCACTATAAACACAGTCAAATACATACAGAATTGTAGAAATATTAATAGGTATAATATGAGTGAAGCATGAAGAAGAAAAATCAGCAAAGCTTTAAGTTGGCTCCATCATGTTCTGATTAGTTAAACAAGTGCATTTTAGAAAAAAAGGCTCATATTTCTTCATATAAAAGAGACCACGCATGAGGCCACATGAGGTCCTCTTCATAGCTTCAGGATTATCTGCTTTGCTGTTGGTAAATATGCTACTGCTGGTGTGGTGATTTCCTCCCCATGGGCACAGAAACAGCAAAATGTGCTAATACCAAATCATTCATGTCACATTATATCCTTTCCTTAGCTTCAAGTCAGACTTGTCTTCCTCAGTATAACAATTCAGGGCAGTGCCCTTGTGGTAATGGAGACAGCATCTTTACTGACAGGTCTCAGAGAAGGATCTGGCCAGCCTACAACTGTTTAAGTGATAATCACTTTGATTGATTTGATGTGACTTAATTGATCATTTAATTAATCATGTGCATTAAGAGTACACATTCAGCTTTTTGAGATATAGGTGCACAGGAGAAATGGGAGACCCTCTTAAAATGCTACTCACTGCAACAGTTTACAAAACACAGTAGCAGTATTTTAGTTGTGATGGTTGAGCTCAAAATGTGAAAGAGGCTTGAAGTTTAAAAACATATCTTCTCTGAAGCTCTAGGTGATCTAGCAGAAGATACTACCTTTCCATACTAACTATGTGTCACTTATCTGTGGAATGTATAGGCTTCCTCACACACAGTTTTCCTTCCTGACAAATGCTAAAAATATTGGAAGACCCATTAAACTCAAAGGTTTGTGTGGCGGCCATAGAAGCACCCCCAGAAGGCTGGGGTAGAGCCCCAGGGCACGGAATTGGCCACTGCACATCAGGAGAATCCCACCCCCCGGAAAGGGCCCTGGTGGAGGAGACCCAGGGATTAAAAGGGTTCCCCTGGGGCAGGACATGGAGTGGTAGGCCCCGGGATAGGGTACGTTCTCCAGGGGCAGGCTGCCCTTGTCTAGTTAGCCCAGCACCCTGCCACTCTCCTGTTGGTCAGTCCCCCTTCCTAGAATGTTCTATGTTACTCAATGGTTCATGGGTTGTCCCCTTGTCTCTCCCCCAGGCCCCTCCCCCTTCCACTCCCCATTGGTTTCTGTACGTTTTCCCCTACCGTGTTCCTCTCCTAAGCCCCTCTCCCATTGGTTGCTCAGTTGTCAATAAAAGTCTGATGCTCGAGGAGCCCCGGGTCTTTTTGGGAGCTTGGATGTCTGGACACTTTGTTTTATGTGTCTGTTATTCTGGGACTGAAGACCCTTCCCTTTGCTACTCTCAACTTCCTGGCATCGGTTTGCTGGCCTGTGCTGAGACCACGGCCTGCAGCACGGGGCTATGTGCTTTGGCCAGAGCGGACTCAGGGCTGCGCTTCTGTGTCACTGCAAGGCAGCTGACCTCCCTGGCGGTCAGTGCAGCCGAAGAGCCTTGGACAACGACAGGTTTGTTAATTTATCGTGGAACCAAACATTCCCAGACAGCAGAAGAGGAGAAATTGGCAAATAGGTAAATAAGTGATTGAGAGAAGAAGCCAAACAAAAGATACATCACAGGAACAATTCAACTTCTGAAGGCACTTTTTCAGGCTGTAAGAGACCATGATTCAGATCTCAGGCAAAACCATGTCACATGCTATTAGGATATTCTGAGAAGTTATTCCATCTCTGTTTGTAATGTTGGTAGAAATTTGCACAAAGTGTTAAAAAAAAAAAAATAAGCGGAACTATGTCAGAAGCAGCCATTGAAGAGAACGCATTTAAAAATACCTGACAACACTAAGACGTTCCCAAAGCAGTGGTTCAACTCCTGCTCTGAAATGCGTGAAATCTGTTTTTGAACTGACTTCCCTCATTCCAGGTGGACATCCTAATTAGAAGGTTCTTCATGGAACAGCGAGCACAACTTCTTACTCTGGTACACCTGTTAAGGGAATGCAGCGAGAAATAAGAGTTATGGGATTGTTTCAGGAAAACAGTCACCACAGAAAAACTGCCCAGTTTCTGTCAAGATCCTGTGTCACACAGGTGAACTGAGACAAGAGGTACTCAAACCCCTTGCTACCCCTGAAAAAACAGTATATGAGAAATGTCTTCAAACAGATGAAAATGTCTGAGAGAACCATGCAAACAGTAGTGTGGCAATGCAATAAAAATAATATCATGATTAGCAGAAAATATTTTGACAGCTTTTTCTAATAGATTTTCCTTTTTGCAATCATGATACAGAAAGGTAACAGTTAAGTGTTTTTTTGGGGATATTCTTGTTTGTTATGTGTTAAAAGCCTCACTGAATCAAGAACCCCATCTTGTATTTTGATTCTTTCAAAAACAAAATCAGAAATAGCTGTATATTAACTTCAGTGTAGCCTGTTGTTCACAAATAATATAAAGATGTATAGCATTTTTTCAGTCCTACTTTCCAAGCTGACTTAAAAATTACAGAGTATGGAAAATGAGTCATAATGGTGCATTAGTTGAAGGGAAAGGAAAATCCAGTATGCTGGTCCAAAAATTTCTGGACTGCTCAACTGCTGATATGCCTAAAATTCAGTTTTAACTAAATCCAGTTCAGACTCATTTAACTGATATAGAGAATGTCTACATACACTTCTACTGCATCTACTCTGTTAAGTATAAATTCTAAAATTCTGATTTTCAGCCGAACTGTTTTCAAGGAAAAAGACTAAAAGCCCAGGAAGCTGAAGTTTCCAACTTCAGAACAGGTGGAATTGCAACCCTGTCCATACGTTGCCCTGATGACAATCTCTAGAAAAGCAAAGGCATAAATTAATTTAAACTATACACAATCTTTTATGTTTTTAACTCCCCCCCCCCCTTTTTAACCAAAGATACTGAAAGAGTACAATTTTTTTTTACATAAAGTGAAATTATTACTTTTAATACAGTGTCAGGTGGAAGACAATACTTACCTGTAAAGTCAGACAAAAAACTTCTGAGGAAGGTAATTTTCCAAAAAAACTACTAACAATTCCTTCATCCAGGCACCAACTTTGTTGCTCAGCATACTTTCAAAATGGTGTTCCAACTTCAGGGAGATAGTAATTTTCAACAACAGATGCAAATGTAAATATTCAATCCATTTATTGCAGAAACACTGAAGACACAATATAGTTATATAGTTTTAACATACTCCCACTGAGTAAGTACTAACTTAATCTGACCAACACATTGTTTATTGTGGAAATGCTGCAGACACAAACAGAGATTTAAACACAGTTTAAATCCACTATCAGAGAACATGACACTTCAAGGAAGGCCAAAACAAAATGGCTCTTAAAGCTAAAAAGGAGAGGCAGATGTCATTTCCTAGAAATGAAGGAAGGTAGGCTCCACTGGAGCAGCTTTAGTACTGGGCTTTTCTTTTGAACTGGTGGTAAATGAAAAACCCAGAGCCCAGTGATTTTTCCTTTTAACCTAATTGCTCCAATCCAGGAATCTTTGGCACAGTAATTTTCCTTTGCTTTGTGACTCTTAACATTATTCAGCCATTTGTTCTTAACAAAGCCACTGTTTTTATAACTTTTAATCCTACTCTGTGGCATTTAAGTGTGTGTTGTGCAAAGAATGCTCTTGAGTGTCAAATTCTATCTTGATAGGAGAGTAACAGCACCAGGTTATTGCACTAGTTCTTTTATACTCTAGTTTTACCTGACTAACAAACAAGGCTGTTAGAGAACTGATTTCCCTCATTATTTGCTACACTGGCCTTATTTTATTTCATTTACACTGACAAGCTGACAAACATATCTACATGCAAGAGGAAAGAATTCCACTGCATTGATTTAAGGAGACAAAAAGATTAATTGCCAAACTGAAAGTTATTTTAAGGTAATCATGCAGATATTCTATTTCTAGTTCACTCTTTTACACTGTCTAGATTTAAACCACTGAGTTGTACTGCTTCTTCTTTGCAGAGAGAAATAAAAATGAGGCCTATTTGAAAAACCTGCACCACAGAGGACACGTGGTTTATCCTCTCAGTCCCAATGGTACATTTACTTCTTTGTTGCTGTGTATTAGTTGTGAAGCTGTATTCATGAAACAGGGAATGTTTCTATATTCAAAACTTGCGCGTAAAATAGAAGTAAATCACATGTGCATTTCTTAGGCATCATTAAAATACCGACAAAATAAAAGCACTATAAAAATTGTATAAAACTATTGTTCTACACTTTTTTAAACAGCAAAAAACTATCGGTTTCATAATGGAAATCAAAACACATTTTTGGGTACAATTCTTTGCACGCCATTCCTCCTTACATTGCTACATAATCACTTTACTTTTTCCTCTCATTTTAGTATCAGCAAACATCTGCCTACACATTAATTCAGAAAATATTAATTAAAAACTGGAAAGTATTAGAGCCTAGCACACTGATTTAAAATGTCTCTGATCATATATTTGATATCAAGTCCTAGCATGAAATTTCTATAGTTAATCCAAGTAATTTCTTGTTAGGAAATAGCACACATAGGCTGTCAGATTATTTTCAGTACAAAAGATACAGAGATAAAGTAGTTTAACTGAATAGCTCTGAAGACTCCTAGGCATCAGCAGGGAAGGCACTTTTCTGGTCACGTAGTTCTAAGCACAACAGGACTCAGCACAGCTTTGGTATTCCAACATCTCCTTCAGTTTCTATGCAAGTGATATCCACTGACTGCCCAGTCCTGAACTTCTCCACTTGCAAATAATGCAAAGAAAATTGCTCCAAAGAGATTAATAGAAGCAGCAATATAGAAAACCATCTGCCATTCTCCCACAGTATTCTGTCAAATGGGGGAAAGAAGAAAAAAGGTGCAGTCAATTTGCAGCTTCACACTCAAGAAAATGTAATTTTAAAATCGATGCTACATGCCTTGCCTATTTAAATGTAAATGCCATTCAGCATGATTTCACAGCAACATAAAAGCATTATAAACATAAAGGATGAAACCATTAGTATATTCAATTTCAATTTTATAATACAGCTTACACAGAAAATCTTATCAGAACTGCATTACCCTATCTGGATCAGTTTATCACCCAAGATGCAGAACCATCGACACAAACACAGAGAATGTTACTGGAAGGGAAACACTACCTTGCTTTCAGATCAGGTGATCCAAGAGCTGAAGTGCCCTGCACTATGCAGTAAGCTATTCCTAATGACTACTATGTGAACATTCCAGATTCATAAGCCTTTTGGTCCAAACAAGGTAGCTACCTTAATTCAGATTTCAAGAGTAATCCTCTAAACTCTGGTATTTGAGAAAGGGCTTCATAAATGTGTAGGAAAGAACTGTGGTTTACTTGCTTTTTGGTTTTTGTTGGTTTTTTTTTCAAATAAAGAAATAATATCTGTAGATGTCGTAAAGATTTGGGATTTTTTTAAATTCCAGATGATGCTGTAACAAACCTGTAAATGATCTTATTACAAAAACAGAATACCTGAAGAGCGCATTAGTATGGAGGGGAAAAAACTAAACCAAACAAAAATACCCTGAAACAACCCACTTGTTAAGTTATCTGGAAGAACTAATTTTATTGGAATCATGTATTAATGAATATTTTCTGTTTCGTTTTGGTTAGAGCGTGGTGATAATAACACCAAGGTCACGAGTTTGATCTACATACAGGCCATTCACTTAAGAGCCTGACTCGAAGATCCTTGTGGGTCCCTTCCAATTCAGAATATTCTGTGATTTTTAAGAAAATCGTTAGAATGACCTCCAACTCAAAAAATTCAAGTATAGCACTAAGCTTACTCCTCCCATCTCCCTTTCTTAAAAGATTTTAGAATAATTCATATGTTCATTGAAAAAATGGTAATCAAAAACTCCTCAGAAGCCCCAGTGTTTCCCTTTTTCTATCCAAATCACTACTCCACCTTGTTAGTCAAATCTAACACTAGAATCTAGTTTCTCACTTATCTGACAAATGCTGACATTAGAACTCAACACCTCACGTGAGAGACTAAAAAAAAACAAGCAGGAACTTGTTCTAATTTAATAAAACAATATCACAAATATCTCATCTAGTTGGCATTTTATCAGAGTTCTACTGTGATAAAAATATATTCATTTTATTCCTAGAGAATATAAGGGGTGAGTCACTAAAATTTACAAATCTTACAAAGGCCTTTGATTTTACACTTATTTTCCTGGTCAGAATCAGGACAATAAGAGCTAGGAAATAAGTAATTCACAACAATGGAACAATATGACTTACAGGTGTAACCCATGTTTCATTTAAGGACTGCAGACTTGAGAAAAAGGAATTTCTATTCAATTGAGACAAAAATATAACAACTGAAAAAAAGAAAATAAACAGACTCACATTATGAGTGAGGTTTTTGGCAATAACTGGCCCCACCATTCCTGGGATAGTAGCAAAAGAATTTGTGATCCCAAGGAGAATTCCAGCATACCTGCAAGAGAAGTTGTTAACACTGCTTATTAACTTGTAAGGCGTATCAATCATGGAAACAATTTTGCCTGCTCATGTAGGCCTCATCTTGATCACAGAAGACAAAACACAAACATTGCAGTGTGAATGACTTGCTTTTCTTCTAATAACAACTCAGTGACAGCTTGGTACGTACATTTTAAGGGACATAGTTTAGTGGCGGACTTGGCAGTGTTAGGTTAATGGTTGGGCGTGATGATCTTAAAGATCCTTTTCTACTTAAATGACTCTGTGTGTCTCTATTTTTCAGAGGCTGGTTATAGAATTTAACTTAAACTGCCTATGGCTTTGCTGAAGATCCATAATCCAAACTCACATCCCCTTTGCTAAGCCACAACCAAACTGTCTGGAATGCATCCACTGGAGCAGTTAAAAACACATTGCATGTTTTGAAGCAGAAAGACAACAAGGCGTATGACAAAGTTCTGCTTGCCAACAGTAAGAGTTGGTTCAGGTTTTGTTGTAAAATCTTGTCTGGCAAGAAGGTAATATCAGCAGTGTGCCCGGATATCCCCACTTACATTACAAAGTATATATTCCAAAGACAGGAGTTCAGAGTGCTGTGGCAGTCCTTCTTTCAGCTTTCTGTGGGTCAAGGCCAATGGGAAATGGGTCTGACTAAACCAGTTCTGCTGGTTGCCATTCCTGCAGCTCCGTTCTGAGGCCTCCTGTTCCATGAACGTGCTGCTCTATCACACACCAATGTATGCATATGCACCAGCGGCCATAAAAACTTGCTGGGAAATGCTGGTAACTTGCTTAATATCTCACTCTCAGCACCTCATCTCTAAGCAATTCAAGATCTCTCTCACAGGCTTGTTGCAATACCGAAAGTTTGAAGCTGTACCACAAGTGCAGACTTGTGAGAGAGACTGAGGAAAAATAAGAGCCAGGTGTTCCACAGAAGTTTGACCTTCCAACCACCAGGGCACAGATTTTAGATTTTCAAGGTGAGTTTGTTGGCTGAAGAATCATACAAGATACTAATAGTTGCAGTTCACCTTAGGAGAAAGGAGTCATATCCCAGTGATCATTTTAGGCTGTTCAGAGTAAAATTATGTCCTTACCAATATTAACATAACAGAAACATATTTCATATCTAAAGAGAAATGCACAGCTTTGAATTTTTCTTTACCAAAACAGGAGAATTCAACTATACAGCATTGTTACAAAAGGTTGCAATATGTGTATTCATTCCAGTGATATTAGAAAAATATGTGGGTTTTTTTTCCTGAGAAAGGGAAACAATCATCTTGCCTACTAATTGATTTTTTCTTGAAAGTCTACACTACGTATCAGTTTAAAGCATGGCAGTGCTTTAATTAGAACCTCTTTATTTCTTATAAACCTAGCATGCAGTCTTCCTACCTTGCAAAGTGGTTTATAATTAATATGCCTTTATGAAGCTGAATGTCAAAGTGTAAAAGTTTCCCTTAGGAAAAGCACATAAAGCAAAACCCTGTTTAAAGCCTTTAAGTAGAACCAAATGCACTTTGTCTTCAACATGTTTAAGCACTACAATACTGCTAACAGACACTTTTAAAACTAAACATAGTTTAATAGTTTCTCTGGTCGACAAAGATCTTTGGCAACCAATTGCTGGCTAAATGCCTCTGTTTATGCCCAGTATTTCTGATATAGGTTACATTCATGATAGTGCTCGCTGTTTGATGCAGATAATTGTAATGACACTCCCTTAGCACAGTGGAAACTCCCACATGAAAAGGGAAAGCAAAAAGTGACACGTCTGTAGAGCAAAACCAACAGTAAGCTGTTGGTCAGGTTCTTATGGCATAGTGGGGACAACCAAACACAAATTAACTTGCAGAGCAGTCAAGTAGTAAAAATGACAGTAAAAAACCAGCTGTGTGAAGTATTTAGTGTATAACACAGCTACATTAATATTACAAGGGATCATGGTAACACCAATACTAAAATTTGTAATAATGGAAAGGTACTGATGTAGATTTAAAGAGCTAAAATATAATATATATTCCTCAAAAGAACAATCTGGTCTCCCTCCTGTCTCCAACCCTTCCCCAATCCAATTCACCAATGGCATAATAAATACATGTTAACAACCAAAACCACGTAGCAAATACTGTTTTTAATTAAGCATCAGTATTTTCATTCACATTTTTCTTGTGAATATAATAATTATTTCTTTGATATAATGCAACTTTTAGTAGCAAAAAGGGACCATTTGCTATTCTAGGCAGCATACTTTTAACCAATCTAAGTGGGCATTTGTGAATTTTGAAACTGCTTTGAATCACTTCTGGTTTTTTTAATATCTTTCAGTAAATTACAAAAAATAAATATTGAGTTCTGAGTAAATTCTTTACAGAGGTTTCCTTCACAATTTTATGTAGACCCTGTTTTTAGATTTCTACAATTATGTCAAACATTTCCTTGAAATTGTGCATGTCTGCCTTGATCATTTTATCCAACAAAGTTCAGACAAGTTCACACAAATTAGGTGTGGGGGAGGAGAAAAGACAGTCTTCTTTTCTCATTTCAGATGTTTTTTGCATTTCTGTATCTGAAGAAATTTTTTAATATGACTTTTGTTACAAGGATGTGCTTCTTTCCTTCTCTGCCCCCATTTGGACAGATTTATCCTGAATTAAAGCATGCATGTGCTGAATAGAAAATCACAGATTTCAATAAAACAGCACTCACCCCAACCACGTCACCACCAAGGAAAGTCTTCCCATATTTGCAGCCACTCGCCTCTAGAGGCAATGCTGGGCCAAAGTCCCTGAGCTATCAGCAAGACACCCCTTTTGCACTCAGTGTGCTCCCTTCTGCCTGTCTGAGAGGGAAGAAGAGCTAGAGGAACTTGTCTGGTGTAAATGCAAAGGGAATAAAAGCAGGACTTTATCGAGGTCAGGAAGAACAGAGTGGGATTTGGTCAGAGGGATCAGCAGCAGTTCACGTGCAGAACCTAACTATGCCTGCTGACAAGCATCAGCACTATGCAACATAGTTTTCTTGTGGCTAAATGCTAAAAATGCTCTGAATACTGTTATAAAGAAATTGACTCTTGAAATAAACACATTTGAAATGCAAAATGAAGCATCTCAAATTAGAAGATACATACAACATCCTAGTTTGGGAAACCTTGGCCATTGCCTACATACAGAAGTTCCTTGTGTGTTTAAGTCACACTGCAGTTGCATGATTTCCTTTTTCCTGTCACAGCTCTGTTGCATTCCATGGACAGGTTAAATTTAACTCAACTAACAAGCACCATTTAATACATATTTTGGAAACTAACTGTTGTAGTTCTGCAAATCTAAGCTTGAAACAGAAGTTGTATAACGGTCCCATAACACCCCCAATGCACTGCTTTAAGTACATTTTCTAAATATGTAGTTATACGTGATTTAAAACAAAGTGCAATACAGAAGCTATTTTTCTTACTTTCATATTCAAGTCAGCAGTACAAGCTGTTTATAGCTGGCCACTGATACCTCCCCTCTTGCTTGCTACCTAACCTCACCTGCTAAGATTAACTGGGTTCTCACTATTTCATATCCATTTGTTAAGTCAAAAATTGCCCATGATTGTGGATGTGACCACCATTGTTTCAATTGCCAAAGCCTGGATACCATCTTCAATTGGGACTCAAGGTCTCCCATAAGCTGTCTAGATACTCAGAATTTTTTATAGGTAATATTTCTACAAAATGTTTTAACCTCTACACTTACACTTAAAGTCTTTTCATTTTACACATTAATACAGAAACACACTTTTCTGTGGACATAAAGTCATTTGATCCTGTTCACATCTAAGTGATACCACAAACAGGTAAATGAATGACAAAGCAAAGTCCTTGACTTTTACCAGTGCACTTTTAGAAGAATATACATATGCATCCAACACTCTTTGGGAAACTGACAGATCTGCCCAACTATGAATTTGTAACACACTGGAGAAATTACAGCCTGAAGTCTCAACTTTCCATTCTTGAAAATTATTCATTTAATAGCAATTGTACATACCTGGTTTTTCACCTACTGACAAATCAGGTCAGCTATTTGTAACAAGATTTAGATTCCAGGGTACAAATTGCTTTTCAAATGCAAATAATTTGCCTGTATCACAGCACTTAAACATGGTAATGTTCATACTAAAGGTTGATAGCCCCGATGGAGAAGTTGAAAACAGTGAAACACTTAATTGTGTTGTACAGTTCAAAAAATACTGTCCTACTAAGAACATGAATTAAATATGACAAAAGTCTATCAAGTCTATAATTACAATCTGTAATTACAGGAATGATACAATTTATTACTGCAGGATCAAAATTGGAATGATTCTAAACTATTGTTTATGCCATATCCTCTGCCAAACTTGCACTTTCTGCAAATACAGTGCTTAATACTGTAAACCCAAGTAACTGTCAGTGTTTACACTTCAGGTCTGTACAGCACATGCTCCATAGCTACATTTTCAAGACACCCCAGCAACACAAAAAGAAAAAAGGGGAGTCATAAATATTTCACATGCACTAACAACAGTCTCAGCAATACTTACGAAGGTGCTATGTCCAGATGGTTGATGCTGTAGCCTGATGTACAAAATCCTCCTAGTGTTGTTGATATGGTCACGAATGCAACAGCCAGTGCGTAGTTGCAGCCTATGAATCCAGCTGCTACTAAGAACACAGCAGGTCCAATCATTCCTTTAAGACAGAACCCTCACAATCAGTGCACGTTTAACACGAGAGACACTCGGAGGCTGTGTGTACGTTCTCCATACAAGTCCCACCGCCCCCTGGCGTGCAGAACGGGCACTGCACCGCGCGCGTTACAGTGGGCGGTGCGGGGTCAGAAACCGTTTGGGGTGGAAGGAACATGAAAGATCAACGAGTTCCAACCTCCCTGCCATAGGCAGGGACACCTCCACTAGATCAGGCTGGTCAAAACCCCGTCCAACCTGGCCTTAAGCACTTCCAGGGACAGGGTAGCCACAACTTCTCTGGGCAACCTGTTCCAGTGCCTCACGACCCTCTCAGTGATTAATTCCTTCCTGTTATCTCATTGAAATCCACTCTCTTTCAGTTTGAAGCTATTACCCCTTGTCCTATCACTACACGTCCTTGTAAAAAGGAAGAGCAGATGGATTGCAAAACTGTTGCTGTCTCAGGAAACAGCAACTAGATCAGAAATATCCCTCTCTAGTGGCAAAGAACAAACTAGATTAAAAAATTAACAAAAATCAACAGGTACTGAAAATCACCTCAGTAATTAATTTTATTTATTGCTATAAATAAATTGAAACTTCACTAACACTGTGAACCCTGGGTGAACCCAGGATAGCTGTAGAGATGCTGCATCAGACACTGGAAACAGCTTATCAGCCATCATGAGCTCATGCACACTGCTTCCTATTTGCAGTTAACTTTGGTACCCATTTCCCAGTACCAGAGCCCATTTACACGACCCCATCGTGACCTCTGCAAACAGCTCTGAGTACATGTTTTTGTTGATGAAGCCAAACTAAGTCCCACTTTTCCTAAGACAACATTTTTTCTCCTGAGTTGTACATACACAAGTGTGATGTGTGTGGCCCTGCAGCACACTGAATCACCAAAACAGCACAGGCTTAAGGCAAAAAACAAAATGTCCAAGAATTTATTACAAGAGCTGCTTTAAAGAAAGCAATTGAATCAGTGGAATTGAGAAGGTAGCAAAGATGACCATACAATGACTGGATTGCAACTTTTGTGGATACTGTGCCTAATCTGTCTTTTTTTTTTCCTTCAATTTCTTTCCCCTGCCCCCTCTTTATACAGCAATCAACTTCTCTTTACTAAATACAGCCTTTTACTTGTGTTCATTAAAAACCTGATCTGGCTAGTCTGTTGGTGGTTTCATATCATCTCTCCTCCCAATTAGTCAAGACCATTTTGGATTCTGTTTGGTCTTTCTACTGTGGTAGCAGTTGTAAATTTTGCAAACATATTCCTATTCAGTTACTTTAGTCTTAGATAAACAAAACACTGAACAACAGAATAGGCTCATGCAGAACAATAATCCTGTCAGTTTGATAAACCTTGTTTGATAACAATGTTTCATTCATCCTTTTATGGTGACTTTAAATGACCATTTATTTGATTGGTTTGCTTGTAGTCCAATTATCTTGACCTAAAAAAAAGGTTTTGACAATCTTTTACTGTTCTCTTATCCAATAGGCCTACTTCTCCTGGAAAAAGATAGGATTTACTCTTGACACATTAATGTACAAATAAAGTTGCTCCTCTCAAGCCATGCACAATGCTGCCTCACCTCACAGCAGAATGTCAAACTACTCTCCCAAGCCCCTAAAATTTTCCTAAATTGATATTATTACACGTTCTAAGATTATATATTCCAAAAGATGATACTTGCACCTACCTATTAGGGTAAAACATTTGCGAACACAAACAGTGGAGAAGTTCTGTTTTTCCCGTAAATAATCAGCAATTTGTCCAGACAGAATTATACATAACCAGCAGCCAAAATAAGGCAGGGCAGACAAAAATCCATTCTGTTAAGGAGGTTAAAAGAAGATTGTTAAAACACTAAAATGACAAATCGATCATGACTTAATCCATAACTACCAATGCAGTCAGACCAAAAACCCAAAGGTTTAGATCAGCAACTGGCTTTAGGAAAAAGAAAATTGTAACTGAAGGTGTCCTGTGGACATGAACCTGATTGTGGAAGTTTCCAGGATACCAATATAAAGCGAGTGACCGGAGTAAGTGGAAGCTGTAAATATCATTCTGAATTTTGAAAACTATACAGGATCTCTGGGTTTTTTAGTACTGTTACGTAACATTATTTCTTATCCATCTGCTGAAACACTGGGTGCTGGCTGTAAACAGAAACAAAATATAGAACTAGGACTTTCATCACATCTAGGCTGGACATCTCACAATCCCAAAGCAGAGTTATTCAGGAGCTGACATTACTTACACTGATGTAAGCAGTTAATTCCCATTACTTCAAACATGTGCTGTTTAGAGACTTGTGTTTGATTCTCCATGATTTTCAGATGAAGATAAACAAAAGGTACTACTAAACTACGTTTACAGCCTTTCCAAACAATTATGGATAGTTACTGATAACAGAGCTAGAATTTGACCTTATTTTGATTAAAAAGAGGTGTTGGAATAGAAATTCTATGACCTTTAAACACTAGTATGAAACGTGTATTTGTCAAGAAGTGAAAGATTCCCTAGGAATTTTAATTTGAAATGAAACAAGAATCACATCCCCACCTGAAGTCCATTCTAACAGCACTAAAGCATACTGCCTGTTAGATTTCAATGCTCAGTTTTAAAAAACAATAAGTAAAATTTTGAAAAATAGAAGATAGTCTCAGTAATTAAAAAACTTTTTTTAAGCACTATTCAAAGCACAGCATTGTTTTTAGCCAATTCCTTTATTTTAGGAAGGAAATTGATGGACTATACAGTAACAACTGTATAATATTTTAAATGGTAATGTAATATCTATCTAAATGTGTGGCAACGAAGTTAGTCCAACACTATTATGCAAGCTTTTTTTTTTGATGTTCACAACAGTCAGAACTCTGTCACTCCAAGAAGAAGAAACATAACCCAGAGACAAAGGAAACCACAACAGAACCTGTTACTATTGAATGTAACAGTGTTTCACAAAACACATGCAACTGAGAGCTGTGGTAGCAAATGACTTTCACAGATCTTGATGCCTCTTCAGAGAATACCTGAAGAGGCATAATAAGGAACCCAAACAGCAACTTCACTTAGTTGTTTCCAGCCACTTTGCAGCTTGTGCTAATGCAACCTTCTCTTCTCATGCTAAGATTCCCCACCTTCTCCTCCCAAGATTGCTGGCATCACTGCTTTCTTGCATGGAAGTCATCTTCAGATTGCTTTAAACTAGTTTTGTTTGCTAAATCAGGAAAATACTATGTTAAACTCCTTGAAATTTCTGAGCACCTTTTTATCTTAGCTATATAAGTTTCTTCAGGTAAGCTATGCCATCACCAAAACTGTTTCATTAAAGATAGACCAGTATAGTCAAGTAATTGCTATAAATAAGAATATTCCACCTCCCCCACCCTCTAATTTTTCCCTGATAAAGTATTTAATTTTATAAAATTTCCTTGAAAAGCACTATATCTGGACCTTAAGACTATGTTCTTGTTTCATCCAGTTACCTTACTAAAAGGTATTTTACCTCGGCTGCTCATTGAGGAAAGAAAGTGACAATTTGGAAAGCGATCCAATCAGGATGAAGATTCCCTCTGGCTCCTTTCTCCCCCAAACCCCATTCTTAAAGTCCTTTCAAAAATGCCACTTGTCCAATGGTTTTCTTAGTTTTACTTTTAACTGGGAATGTTCTCCTTTATGCAAAGAAGTAGATAATATTTCAGAAGCCATAAAACTCAGTGTAAAATCTGAAATAATCATAGAAGCCGTGTAATAGGGAAAGTATTTTTAAAGTTATTGTTTTAAAACAGAGGAGTTAAAACAGGTACCATGCATCTTCAAATTTAACTTGAAAGCTAGCACTAAGGTAAATGTCAAATAAGTCAAGAAAGGAGAAATTAAAAAGGAAGTAACATTTTTAATGCATCTGCTTAATTGTGAGGGGTTACCATATCCCAGCTATATGTTTACATTCCAAGGTTCTTAAACAGGAGGTGGTTCAATTTCTTTTACTCAGAAGAATGTGACTATATTTGTATATATCTCACCTCCTGGGCATCAAATCGCAGGATCTCCTTCATGTATGTGGGCAAGAGTGTAAGAAGTGTATAGAAAGTCCAGTTATAAGAGAAGTGTGCCACAACAATAGCCCAGAGTGGAAGGGACTCCAGCATAGGTCTCCAGGGAACAGATTTCTGTGTAGAAAGCTGGCAAGCAGGAGACAAAGCGAAGAGAAAAAGAATGAAATCAGGATGTTGATATGAACATTTACTAAATACAGTGTTTTGATGCTAACCAAATCTATGCTCATGATCCATTCTGAAAGACACAAAAAAAAAAAAAGTCTCAGTTGATAGATGCAAGTCATCAGGATTTAATTAATTACTGTCTTCAGTTCTCAATGAAGGTATACTGAAGTATGTTTTTGCTCTGATGTTTACTATTCAAAAGTAAACCAATTAGTACATTTTGTAATTCAAAAACTATGCCTTCCCATGTCGAAATTTGATGCTTTCTGCTTTTACTATAAATAATTAAATATTTAGTCACAACCTCACATGTTGATTTAGCTGAATCTTTCCTACTTAATCCTAGATACTAATTTAGGTCTCTCAGCCAGCTTCACTGTTTATAAATATATATCCCCCAGTCATAGGAATGAATCTTATGCCAGCTTTAGGAAGTGCCTCATTAGCATTTTCTCTGCAAACAGGAATCTGTTTCTTACTCAAGATAACATACTGAGAAAGAGAAATGCAGTAAAATATTGTATTGCAAATGTTAAAGACATTACACAGGTCTGGATCTAATAAAATGACAGAGTTCAGCTTTTTTTTAAAAATATAAAGCTTTTTAGATAAAGCACCTCAACAACATCTGTAACAAAAGGCATTACTATAAACTCTGTGTTTGATTATTGATTGATTTTCAGTTTGCAACTGCACTATTTTAAATTTTTTTTTTGTTTGAAAACTCCTGCTTCCATCTCAGGTTAAGAATGTTATTCTAAACATAAACATGTTCACATAAACATATAAAAAAGCATAACAAAACATATAACAAACCATAAACAAAGCATGACATTAATGACAGTGTTTGTGGTTTATGTTCAGACTTAAGTAAGCTGGTCTCTACCAAAGTGCTGTACCTGATCTTTTAGAGAAGACAGTATATATTCTCTTTCAGCATGTGAAATGCTCCTGTGAGTTTCTGGTGTATCACTAACCAAACACATCCAGAAGAACCACCATAACACACCAAGTGCACCTATTGTTGTGAAAAGATGGAAATTTAAAAAAAAGCATTTATATTGAGTAACACTCTCAAATGATACAGTCAGAAGGGTTTTCTCAGTACTCTAATATAATTTTAATGAACATTATTTTTCTATCTACTTACAAACATTAGTTTTCCAAGGTGGCTTAACAATGCACATTTAGATATAATAAACAATGAAGATGACTAAGCAGAATTTTTTTTCTTGTTTGTTTCTTTTTTTTTTCCTCTACTTGAAGTTCTCCATACAGCAAGAAAGCTGCATGCACATACGTAATTGTATTTTTAGCAGTCACATGAGAAAGCCACAAAGGATGTGGCTCACCCTCAGGAAAAAAAATTCACATTAAGTTCAATGACAAAAAATACTTTGTGTTCATAATCACAGCATCACTACATGCAGCTTAATTGTTGTACCAATCCTTCTTTTCTTTCTTAAGCCACTCCCAGAACTGTAATTTGAAAAAAGATAACTTTTCAATAATCAGACCAAGTTAACTGTACTTTTATGTAACTGTAACATTGTAACTTATTTCATTTTCTTCAGTTCTTTGGTTTGAATTCTTGTAATTTATAAAAAACAGATTTTTTTTAAAAAAAATGTACCCCATGGCTGATATTCTGATTCCTCCTTCCCCATGCAGAATATGAAGTGGCTCATACATGTGAACAGACCTGTAAAAAGCATCAGCTAGATCTGTGGCATGCTGTTAAAAAAAAATTCTGTTTCAGCTTCTTCCAGAACAAAAGTCACAGTTAACATGCTATGCCTTGCATTTTGGGCATTCCTTCAGGGTCCCTGCTAGAGATTTTGCACAGTTTACATTTCAAGCAGCAGTAACTTTTCACACGTTCTTTCATTCAAAGTTGAGGTTTATTTCTGGGATTAAAGTTATTAACTCAATTTCACACTTCAGATAAGAAATTTCAGCCTGTTGTTTTCAAATGGTGGGAGAGTTAAGAGCATTTGACTTGTACCAGCTTTTGTCCAACTCAGAGACAGCTTTGCTCATTGGAAGAAGGCTTATTTAGCCATTCACTGGAATCTACTTAGCCTTAAACATCTCTAATTGCCGGAAGGAATAAAACAGCAATCCAACATGTCAAACACACTTTTAAAACTTAAAGTAAGTTTTATAAGATGTGCTTTTCAAAAAGAATATGGATTGTACTTTTAATAATTAAGAAAAATCAAAACAACACAAACTCACCAAATATGTAGAACACATAAACCCAGTTCATATAGTAACAAATTAAACCAGATAGTGGCAGAGACACAACAGTTCCCAGCTGTGCACCTACCGGAAGAAAGCAAAACACAGTGGAAAAAGAATTAGACCTCCTATGGACCCCTTAAGTATAAGTGCCATTTCAGAGTTATTTTATTTTTCTGTAATAAATCATGCATACAGATTGTCACCACTGCTAGAGGGTTGTGTTTTGCTTTAAAGAAACACAGGCATAATGAGATGCCTTGGCGGCTTCAAGCAAGTAGAGCCATAAAGCCCTAAGAAACCAAAAGAAGCAAAGAGCAATAAAAGATAAGCATTCTTGGCACATTTGTTTCTAATAAAGTGATGGCTCTAATACATCTAAACCAATGCAAATTAGTCAACTGGTATTGCTGCAAAACAAGAGAGAGCTGAACACAGTATAATTAAGCCTTGGGAGTATAATGGGACAATATAGTCAGTTTGCATTCTTTGTATCTCCTTCTAGCTCCACAAAACCAGGAATGCTAGAAACAGGAACCAGAAGTCTTGCATATATAACCAGTAGGTTCAAATTCCATGTTTCCTGAATGTGACAGGGTGTAGGAACAAGGGAGAAGGGAAAGATGAGCAGATTCCAGTGCAGAATAAAGCCAAGCACCAGAAAGAACTATTCTTGTGCTTATAATTCAACATACATTTTGCAAAGAGTAAGGATGACAAGTGTTTCCCTTTTGAAATCTAGACCAGAAACCCATATTATTTACATACTTAGACACTCTACTGGTGATAAACAGTAGGTTTTGTCTCTTAATGTTAGCTGTACAATTACTTCTCCAAACTTAATCTCAGTTCAGAAAATATTAAGATTATGTTGATATTCTGGCTACCTAGACTCCACCTTCATAGAAACAGTAATTTTTATTTGAGGCAGAAATCTCCAACCATGAATAACAAAACCATGTACATCATGCAAAATATAAATCAAAATAACAACTACAAATAACCTCAACCACATGTTCTCTCAGAAAATCAACATGATCACGATTAAATTAACTGCAGACCACATGACTGCCAATGTGGCAGAAGGAAAACAGCCTGCCAAGCTTACACAAGATGTCTTATCCACCTGTGACAGCTAACAATGGGCTGTTCAAGGCCACAGACTCTTCTCACTAGTACATTAGCATATAGTTTCACAAAATACAAAAGGACAGTTTAAAAACTCCCAATTGCTAAATGCAGTAGAAGGCAATCCCAACTCTGTGTGCTCTGCTTAACTTGTCTGCTCGGTCTCACATGAAGACTTCTTTTAAAGTAGATTTAATTAAATACTACGGCAGAAAACAGATTTTTATTTAAAAAAGAGAAAAAAAAGCTTTCTGATGCATTAGGGGGGGTTGAAGTAAATCATTGAAGGCTCCCTTCAACGAGTGATGAGACACTTGGTTCAGAGCAAAGTGAGGAAATGTGGGAAAGGAAAGATTAAGGCTTCATCTCTCTGGAAAAAGTGAGTCACTAGATTGTCGTAGCTCCTTAAGAAACTGTAGCTGAAGTTTACATGGTATAGCCCTGTCTTCTTGATAAATCACAGGTCAAATAAAAAAGCTGTAACAGAATTATCACTAATAAGAGAGAGCAAAGCAAACCATTACTTCAGTAACTGAATACAAAATTTGTCAACCTCAAAGAAATAACATCAATTATGACTAGCAAATTTAGAAACCTATGTTTTTCACTTGTCCCTCAAATACTACACTGAGCAATGGGACTGACCAATAAACCAATAAACCAATAAAATGCAAGAAAGCTCAGTGGAGGTGGGCAAGAGCAACGTGTCTATCAAACTCAGGGAATGACACTGGGTGTGACCAACCACAGTTGTTGCAAAGAAGCTGACTTTATCTCAACACAAAGGGCACCAGAAGGTGGCTTTGGTTTAGATAAGCAGCTATGTCAGTCTAGTGAATCAGCTGGTGGCATAAATGTTTGTCCTCACTCAGTTCATTACAAGTGTGACTGTCTCCCTGACTTAGCCAGACCAACATGAGGGGAGTGAATACGTGGGTCAGCCCAACATGAAGTACAAAAGTTAAACAACAACAGAATTTCTGAGAGAACAACAGACTTGACTTGCCGTCAACCCAAACTGA
The DNA here is from genome assembly GCA_013400955.1 of Drymodes brunneopygia. NCBI lineage: Eukaryota > Metazoa > Chordata > Aves > Passeriformes > Petroicidae > Drymodes > Drymodes brunneopygia. The sequence goes on from VZTZ01012108.1 coordinate 1,180,055, forward strand.
AGTGTACTGCAATTGCTATATCTTGCTAAGTGCCAACTTAAATTTGTAAAGTGCTAACTTATAGTTGTACTGTGCTTTCTGTACATTCTGTATCACTTTGCTAAATCAAAAATCCTGTGTAACATCAAGTGTCTTCAAAAAAGTAAATCTGATATCAATCATTACACCTTCCAGACACAGAATATCTAGGACAATCTGGTCAGAGAGTATTCGACTCTGACAAGGAGCTCTTGCAGCAATACATGGGACCTTGGATATTTTCTTCCCCAAGTCTCTCCAAGAACACTTAAAAAACCCTCTAAAACCAACCAAACAGCTCTATCCTGTGACTGCTCCAGCTTTTTTGTTCCTAACACTAAATCTTTTTTATTTACACTACCTTCTATTAACCAGCTTCACAGTAATTATTTGCACCACTTTATAACATAGTTAGACCCAAAGCTTATACTTATTTAAAGATCAGTACCTTTTGGCAGGTTATAAAAGCCAAGAATAAATGAAGAAAATGAATGGAAAGCAAGATTTACTTTAATGTTACACTTTCTGGATTAAATGCTGATTAAAATTTACAATATAAATCCCTTTGATTTAAGTCAATCCTCCCTGTTACTGCAGTAAAAATTTATAATCCCATTATCAGCGTGGGAATTTCTCACCTGCATAGGAAATACTAAGGAGCTTGCTGCGTTCCAGCGGAGGAGCCCAAGATGACCACATTGAATGCATAGCTGGGAAGGTAACACCCTAGAAAACATCATTTCATTCTGTTAAAATGCCATAATTTTAGAACTCACTTCAACTTGACATGTTTCAAAGCACGTTTTATTAAACAGCAATAGTATAATCTATTAGTTTGTTGTCTAGCAAGAAACCACTTACAAAAATTGTGCAAGGCATGAAGAATAAGGAGGCAGAATTAATTGCTCTGACTTTTGATTCTGTATATACTGGAAAAGCAGCAATGATATAAACAACAGTGTTTCAAGGCCCTGGTTTTTGAAAAATGAGAATATAACTCTAGTTTTGTCTCAAGTATCCTTACATTTCTTATTTGAAAAGCTTAGGCTAAAATATAGTGCAAATGCTTTCATTATTAAACTTATAAAACTAAGCCACTCAAAACAATCTATACACTATTCCAACATACCAACCTCACAGAATCTAATCACTACAATTTTAAACAAATTATTCAGATATATTTTCAAGTTACATAGCAAAAACAGGATTACCTCTCCCAGTCCTTCCAAGGCTCTGACAGCTATGAGGTAGCCAACTCCCAAATTTGCAGCTAAGGGAGTAAGCAAGGTGAATACAGAAGTACCAAAGATGCCAAACCCCAGCAACAGCTTGCCTCCAATTTTGCTTGCAAGATATCCTCCTGGAATCTGAGTAATGATATAGCCATAGAAAAAAGAACCAAGGATCCATCCCTGAGTATCAGCATCCCAAGAATACTTTTGTCCCTAAGAAGAGAATAAAAAAAACCCAGCAAAATGCAGTAAGTCAAAAATAGCAGTTTCTCTGACCATTGATCCATTATTTAGTCCTTTATAGATAAATTTCAAATTTTTAATGACCTACTTCCTTGGGTCTCCTTCCTCTACACACACCTGTACTGCAATCAAAGTTGTGTTAAAAGCTAATTCAGGTAGCTTACAATCTGTTCAGACACATCTAACCCAAGTATGAAAATCATCTACATTAAATACAAGTGCTCTGGCAGTTATCCCTTTTTGAATTCTAAGCAGCTTGGGTTAGGTGACAGGTACTGACTATGTAAGTCTGCCTGAGTACAAATCCCACTTCTGAACGACAGAGTGGACATTCTGTCATGCTTTATAAAATGGCTTTACCTGCATAAAATTTACGGGCAAAAAAAACCAAATAAGGAGATGCAGGTGCTTAAATTCACTATAAAGAGAGCAGTCAAGGACAGGGCTAACAAGGATAGGTAGAATAATGGGAAAAGTACAGAGGTAGGATGAGTTTAGAGGACAATGCAATAAAAGTGAAGATGATTGAGATAGGAATCAGCAGCTATAAAGGAAGGCAGGAAGAAGATAGGAACTGCTGCCCAATAAAGTGATTCTGAAATTTGGGATCACTTCCAGAAGACCAATTTTTCCACATCTAAATGAGCAGCATACATTTCACAGAAATGATGAGACAGAATCTTCCCATAAAGTTCACCATTATAATTTGTTTGTGATAAATAATAAATGACCTCTAAACAAGCAAACAAAATGAAAGTAGGAAGATGGCAAGAGTGCTCAGGAATAATTTCAAGACAAGATCTGTGCAAGTCCAAATTTGCAAAATTAAGGATTTTTTTTAAGGTTTTTTTTCCATATCCAGCAGTTCAGTTAAGAAATGTGATTTTAAGGACTACTGGAAGTCAGAGGATATAAAGACAAAAGGCATGATCTGGGAAAGGGATTGAAGAAGTGAAGAGAAAAATATTACATGTTAATTTGTAATGAAATTTCATGCCATTGTGACTGTACAAAGAACAGACAAATTGGATAGTGATGTGAGCTCTGACGCAAATGTAACAGTAACAATTGATCAGTGGCATAAAAACAGTGAGTCATGGTACATCTACGTGGTCAAAACAGCCAACTTTTAAGGAATAGCACAGAGAAGAGGTACATAAAAAAGCTGACCCTGAGCACAGCGCTTCTCAATTAGCTAGTCATTTAAGGCTAATACTTCCCAGAACAGCTTTAAAAGAACCACTGGAAAGGCCATCCAGTAAAAAACAGCCTGTTCTCTTGTCACCTAAATATGGTTCTATGTATCACAGAATTCTAAAACCACTTTGACTTGCCCATTACAAGACAATATGTCTGAGACCTCACCGTTGTGTTGCGAGGAACATTTATGGTGGAAGAATGCTCTGGACACACATTGGAAGTCACATTCTTTGCTGAGCTTGTGTTAGGTTCTACCATATCCACCAGAGCAACACTGAGGTTCACACGCAATGCATACAGGAGGAAGAACCCAAAACAGGCCAGGAGTGCCAGATTGTAGCGAGCTGAGCAGCACGCAGGGACTGAAACAAGAGCAAACAGAAAAGGTTTAACAGACCTAACAGAATGAGAACAACTCATAAGTAGTTTTAACTATGGTTCTCAAAAATCTTTGGGTAAGACAAAAAATTAGCAAGGACACAAGGTAATTTTTCTTCTTAAGGGGTTTATTCAATTGGGGTAGAGTCTGCGGCTGGTTGAAAAAATTTGAAAAACCCATTTTCATACTGATGTGCAAAGCAAATGTAATCCTTGTTTAGATAATAAGCAGCTACCCACACTAGAGTGGGGACTGCAGAGGATAGGTAGTGTGTGGTCTGTGGAAATGGATTTAGAAACATAGTTTCAAAAGTCCTCTTCAAAATACTATATTTTCACAGTACAGAATTTCATACTAAAAAAAACCCCAAAACAATTAGTGGGAAGCCTGTAATATACACAAAAATGGTCCAAGAAAAAGAAATACTCTTAAAGTAGCGCTAAAGAACGCTCATTGCTATTTCAGGCTATTTTCTAGGACAAATTTTCCTTCTATAAGTTTGCTTATAAGGGAATAGGCATTTGATGACAGCTGCCAAACAGAGAAAACTACCAGAAAGGGGAATGGCAAACACTGTGGTGGCACACTGTGAAACAGTAACAGGTTCCCAGTTGCCCTGTACACCCTCTTGGTAGTCACAAGACAACAAAGGAAATAAGTCCTAAGATTCAGCATAAAATCAGTGTCGTGACATTAAGGCAACTCCGTCAGCTGCTTATACACAGATAACAGACTATGCACTGTAACACAGTCATTGATTTCCTACAGTAAGTAGTATTTGGCAGAGAGCATTCATCAGCGCCAGGAGATCCAGATCAGAGGTGAGCTGTAACAGTTTAAAGCTCTGCAGCCGCTCTTTATGAACTGGGAATGCCTGAAACTGCTGAGCAGGAATGTCAAATTGTTGAGGAACCACTTGAACAATCTGCTGAATTTTCAGATAGAGTGTAGAGTTTCCCCTCTTGTAAGGGAGCTATGTTACTAATGGCAAGTTTTATAACCTGGATGTCTGGAACTCTGGGAAGGCTAGGGATCAGCAGGTATTACATCACTCTACAGTGATCTCATCTTTCAGTACTCAAAGTTCAAATGGTGAATAGAACAAGTACATCTATGAACAGGACTGACTAGAACTTCATCTGCTACTGCAGATGTCACTAGACTGGATTTTCTCATCTGCAGCAAGAAACAAAGAACGTGCCCTGTGGACAAGCTGATGAGATACCTTCCCCTCCCCAGTAACTTCCCTGAAACAAGGAATGAGTCTATGTGATGTTATTTTTCAGGGGGAACACCAACAAAGCCTTTCTGCAAGATTGTTCTTCATGAAATTAACAGAAGTTTCCCAAATTTTGGAGTCTCTAATCCTGACAAACTTTATGTGAGGTTCATTATGGCTGTACAAATTGATAAAATGACACAGAAATGCTGTACTTGCTATGTTCATTTAATAAATAAATAATAAACAAGACTATTGTACAAGTATGCAAAACCCCTTCCAGACCTGTGGTAATTGCAAGTTTTGCCTCACAAGCATTTGAAAAAGCCATCCTGGATTTTTAAAAGACATGAGGGACAGCAGCCAAGGTTTTATTGCTTACTTTAAAAACAACAGGCAAAGAGAACAGGAAGTACTTACTACACAAAAACTAGTCAAGCAGCTTTGTTGCTCTTTGTTGTTGTTTAAAAAGCAATTTGCCTTAAGTAGAAAATGTAGTCATATAATTCATAACAATGAATATAATCACAGGTAAAGCTACTTAACTGTTCCACTTCTTGCAGTTGCTGGGGTTAGAAAATAATAACAGAAAGCTGAATAACACACTGATGATGTAACCCTTCCCTGGAAATGTAGATTAACTGGAACATCCATTACTCTTCCTCTGTAAGACCCTTACTGGTATAGAACTTGTATGGAGAGCAAACTTCACAAAACAGATGTAGAAGAACTTAAGGTCGCTAGTGTCAGATTTTTTTTCCAGCTGTAAACAGTTTATTAAAAAGACCTAACAAACGTAGAACTGAAGTCTGAAGCAAATAGCTACTAAATTATTGATTCCCTGTCATTCCATCATTTGCACTTGAAATATCTAAGAATATTAGAACAGGTTAACAGAATGGAAGACTCAAGAAGATTACAGGTGTGTTTCAGGAGATTGCTATAATCAGAGACACAGACATTCACCCCTCTAAAGTTTAAAGCAGCTAACCAAAGTTTAAAGCATTGTGTTCAAGGTTTTACCTTGACTAGCTATCTTTGGTCCTACATCTGTAGTTAAGTCCAATTTCTGGTGCATGTTTTAAAGTAGCTATGATTGAACAAGATTCTTAAACTGCAGTTAAAAAATAGGTCTGTGCTGCAAGCTGCACAGCAGTTAAAGGAAGTTGCTTGTCTGCAGTAGTTTTCCTTGTGGGTGAGGTGAGCCACCTCCAACCGGAGCCTGATGCATTGTGCAAACTTAAGAACATATTGCTTTAGGAAGACTTGAGGTCAAATTTCCCTCTTTCTGGCACTTCTACAGTCATTTTGTTAGCAGCCCCTCTTGATGCAGCTGCACATTTGCTAAGCAGGTTAGCGCATTTTTGCATGGCATACTAAAGAAATATAGGCTGTACATTCTGGCAAGCAAAACAGCACAGACAAATAAACATGTGGGCTCTGTTGTTAAGCTCTGACCATATATCGAGCCTCCTCTCCTACCTTGGTGCATCTTTCACCTTCCTTCCTCTCCTTGCCTGTAACAAGCAATTAGTCTTACTCAAGCTCTGTCTCCATATGAAATTTTGACACGATCTCGGTGGACCTCGGTAATTTTTAACAGTTGGACCGGTATTGGGGCTGGAATGTCTTCCCTGCAATGAACCGAGCCGAGCGCTGGTGTCTGACAGGGCTGCGCGCCTGATCCCGCCACCGACAGAGCCGCGGCCGCTGTCAGGACTCGGGGCCGTGCCTGATCCAGCATCCCCAAGCACCGCGGCGTCCCCGGCACCGAACGGGCCCGTCACCGCTGTCCCCCGTCACCGCTGCCCCAGACACCGCTGGCCCCCCGCCGCCGCTGGTCNNNCCTCCCGCTCTCCCTCCTTCCCTCCCTCCTTCCCTCCCTTCTTCCTTCCCTCCCTTCTTCCTTCCCTCCCTCCTTCCCTCCCGCTGGCTGACGAAGCTGCACGAGCGCCCACTGGCGGATGTCGCTGTGCGCGATGTTCCGAATGCTGAGGGAAAAGTTCCGCATAGCTAGGACAAATCTGACCAGGCTGATTGACCACAAGCGGCTGTTCCTCTGTGAAGGCTGAGCGGCTTCTCGGTGCGGTTCCACTGCGGCAGCCAGGGGCGGAGGAGGGAAGGCTCGAGGTGCAGGTGCTGGGTGTCTCTGTAACCACTGAAATGCCATTGAACAATAAATTGCAGTATCTGCAGCACATGGTCTTTTTGCTCTGTGTATGTGTGCCGTGTACAATTCCTGTAGTGAGGTTTTAAAGTCACAGAATGTGGAGGGGTTGAAATGGACCTTACAGGTCATCTAGTCCCAACCTCCCATGCCATTGGCAGGGACACCTCCCACCAGACCAGGTTTCTCAAGGCCTTACCCAGCCTGGCTTTGAACACTGCCAGGGTTGGGGCATCCACAACCCCCCTGGGCAACCTGTTCCAGTGTCTCGCTACTGTCACAGTAAAGAATTTCTTCCTACTATTTAACCTAAATTTCCATTCTCTCAATTTATACCCATTACTCCTTGTCCTGTCACTACAGTTCCTGGCAGAGCCCCTCTCTGGCTTCCCTGCAGGCCTCCTTCAGATACTGGAAGGTTGCTATGAGGTCTCCACACAACCTTCTCTTCTCCGGGCGAACAGTCCCAACTTTCCCAGCCTGTCTTCCTAGGGAAGGTTCTCCAGTCCCCTTATCAAATATGTGTGAAAATGCACCAACATAGCTTAATATGCGTCATGGGATATGTAATAGAGCTTTTCCTCTTGAAATCACTGTTTTTCAACCTCAGTCAAAGCTAACAACAGAGTGGAGATCTTTTACAGGCTCTTTCTGACATCAGAGCCGCCTCCACTCACCTTGTCCACTCATCAGCCTTGCCAGGGCTGAGTGCTGAGTCATTTTGATGATGCTGCCAGTCATCCACTGAAAGCTTCGGCTTGGCTTAGATGCCTGTGTCATCCTACTGATGTGTAAGTAATGGCCTGGAAAATTCTGCGTACTGGAAAACAGAGGAATGTAAAAGATTCCTGGCAGCATATTCAGTTATATCATTTCACACAAGATAGATATATGTGTTTGCAAGTATCAGTATAACAGTTGTGACTGTATTACATCTATGTGAAAACATGAAGCAAATCAGTGCTTCTGTTCTGGTTCTGAAATTTAGCCTGAGTGTCTTGTGTGATTCAAACTTATCTGGAAGCCATTCTTACAGGCAAATTTAAGGGAAGAAAACAGGAAGACAAAACAAGTATCAAACATATTTTGCATCATTTTGTGAGAAGTGATGATTTGGTTTGTAGTATTCAGACTTTAGCTTTGCATTTCACACATGCTGTACTCTTCCTGGTGTTTCTGCTCACACCACCAGAGATCCCAGTGCACTGGCACCCAGCCCATGAGGAAGGAAGAGCAGGGGTGTACGGGCCAGGACTATGTGCAGCATGCACAAGAGCATGAGTGTGATCGCTTCCATCCACAGCCTGAACCCCAAGCTCTCCATAGACTCCTCTCATCATAACACAGGGAGGATGAGGGGCTTCAGTGCCTGGAATTATAGCCAAAGCTTTTTTTTAGATGTCTCCTTTTTTTTTTACCTCTTATTTCTTCTCCCCAAGGTAAGTTGTATTTTAAATCTACCTACATTCTCAATACAGGATAGTGCCAAAACCCCTTGCATTATCAAGGAACATGGATTTCTCTGCCCTGCTGCCTCCTTGGATCTTGCAGACTCTCACTGTGGAGTGAATATTAGTGACACACTGCACCAAAAGCAGCTTGATTTCAAGGCTGCAGCCCCACAGGCAAAAGGTGACACCCATGAATACAGATTCAGGAGTGTGTGAGGAGCATTGACCTTTGTCACAGCAGATAAGAATGTCATTCCTGACACCCTGGAGGCTGACTTTGTGTGCAAGTGTATGGAAACAGACAATGCTGGTTGTTGGTCTGCTCTGGCAGACTGTCATACTTGTGAGGCATTGTCGCGATGTGAAGGATTTGAAGTATTTTCAGATATTTCTGAAAAGGACAATTGTTTGTATTCAAACACTTTTGCCCTGGTTACTTCCATAGCTGGATGCAGCTATGCTCTGTGCTAGGCTGGGGAGGTGGTGGACAGCACTGCTCAGTGCCCCACTTCCCTTGTCACCCGACTCCACAGCATAAAACAGGAAAACGGCAGAGATTTCCACTTCCTGCTCTAAATCCCACCCTGACATTTCAGATCATCAATTTAAAAAGACATGCTGCAGCATATCTCATATAGAGCAGTAGATGGCTCTCTTTCCTCTGAAGTCCTGTTGGGAAAAGAAACACTAGCTCTTCAGAGAAAATCCAGCCTTGTTCCCTCAATAGCATGGGTCCTTTTGGGCAAACTTTCATATTCATTCAACAGTGAGGACAGGATACAGCTGTGATGATGTAGGAATGCATTTTAAACTGATTAACTCTACTTATACTCAATGGCTTAGAACATGTAGAAGGTGGCCAGGGAAAATAGATCAGTGATGCAAACTTTAATTGTAGTATTTCCTCATGGAGAAAGATAATACCTCTTCTGGCAACCTATTAAGTGTTATAGGATATAATAAAAAAGTTGTTTCTGGGTTCCCACATTTTTTTCAGTCTTTTAAAAACTACCATTTCAAGATACCTTTATTTATTTATACCTTTTTAAGGAATCTGACTTTTGAAATGTTTCTTCAAGATAAACAGAAGGAAGGAGCAGACAAATACAGGTTATATTCACAATATAATAATCATCCAGTTTTTCTCAAATAACTGAAAGTAACATAAAGAGAGTTCAGTGAGTGAAGATTTGTCTAAGTCTCTTATACACAGTACAGTATACAGCATTTTGACGTTGTAAATGTCTAACAAGGATATTAGATTTTAGAATGATAATTTACAAAATAGAAGAATATAAAGTTTAAGTATCACATTGTTTGGACAAGAAAAATACGCACATGCATTCAAGCGAAGCACTTCTCAGGTTTCCCATAAGAGAGCGAGTTGCAGTCAATCAAAAAAGGAAAATAATTAGGATGCCTTAAGCTGGGCAGTTCTTCTACTGTAAAGCTGAATACAAAGTCATTACTTAATCATGCATAAGATGATGCTGACCAAATCAGAAATGTGGCTCTGGCAGTACAATGTGTTTTCATCTGTCTGGAAATATTCTGTCTGCTGCAAATGCCTCAGGGCTCCCTGTCACCATGGATATTCTTGCCTGGGGGTTTATGTTGGAAGAGGAGACCCATCCTGCCTGCTTTTTTAATTGTTTGTTAGAAGAAGCATTTCATGCTATTCAATTTTTGGCATTGGCCATGGCAGCAGAAAGCCTGGGACTTTCCTCAATTAGCAACACTCCTTTCATAGGAAGAAAGGAAGATGTGTATTGTGTCCTCTACAAAGTACTCTGGGTTATATGGCAGTGCTCAACTAGATTCAGAGAAGTAGTTTAGGCTTTGTATTGCCTACATTTTAGTATTGTATTAGCCAGTGGAAGTACAGATTTGAAGTACAGGTAACCTTAATGTCTAGACTCCCTCATTTATAAGTATTCTTTCTAAAGGAAATGGGAGTGGCGATGATGCTGGATATTTCCTATTAAACAACTGGCCTCTGTTCAGAACACTCATCTGCACATGGAAACATGGTCTCATATTTGTCCTCTGTCAGTGGCATTTAGTAACTGCAGTGAATGCTGAACCTCAGGCCAGACAAGGCACTGGGGCTATATGGAATCTTCTTTAACTACAGTTGTTTCCTTATTTATAGAAGCCATGAATATCCTTAGGGAAAAGAGTAGATTCCCCTCAAGCTTTGTGGATTAGTTCTGTATTTTCTGGGTTAATGGCTTTAAAAACTTCACTGTGGACTACTAAGGGATGTTGGAGTGCTCACTATGAAGATCAGTTCTTTTGTCTGTGGACTCATAAAAACAGAGGAATAGCTGTGGTCTGTCGGACCAGTGTTCACTTCCCCACAGTACCCTGTCTCTCACAGCAGTCAATAGCAAATGCTGAGGGAAGGGCTTGGACAGACCAAACACAGGGTGATACATCCTCTGAATAGTCTCTGAATGTCTGAATACACTGATTGGTGACTCAGGCTATTCCTGAGCAGGATGTGGTACCTCTGTTCTGAATAGTCCCTGACATTTGTCAGACAAGAATTTATGCCATTTGAACCCATGTAAAATTCAGTATTCATGTTCCCTGTGATAAGGAGATCCACATCTGAATTATATACTATGGATGTGTTATACTTTTATGGTCTTTCTGAGAAGAAATGCTTTTTTTTCCTGAATCCCCAGTAAATACTTAACCTCTCCCTGTGCACATACCTACCCATAGAAACATTAGCTTTTAAGGCATTTTACTAGTGGAGAGTCATGTTGGACTTATTCTTTCAGCTGTGTGGCTCAGTCATGCAAAATGATGTCTTTATACCTGCCTGGTGCCAGGTTAGAATGATTCTTTCGAGAGTTTCCACCCCATGAGTGCGGCATTATAATACTGCAATGCTGAGGCTGTTCAGATACGTGGCAAAACAAAATTAGTCTGAATTATCTTGTCATGAAAGATGGAATTATGAAGATAAAATATGCTCGTATCTCACAGGTTGTCTCAATAGTGTTGTCCTGTTTCTGATGGGAATTTGATTGGTAGCTGGATTTGTCAAAGCCTGGAACTGAAAAAGAACAGGCCACAGCTCTCACTAAAGTGTTTTCTTTTTTGAATGCAAACTCTGTGGTGAAAGTTAATGGTAAAACTTTAAAAAAAATTTCCATTGGCAAAGCCTAACTTAGTCTTAGAAGTGCTGATATGTGAATTATGCACAATAGGTGGGAGATTCTGAAAATTTATTTCCCTTGTCAGTAACTAAGTAAATAATTTTTTCAGAGATCTCAGAAATCTGAATGGAACCCATCATGCAGGACAGGATGATGTGCTTTTTATGCTCAAGCAACCTGATATGCCAAGCAAGGTAAAAACCTCTGAATTAGGTACTTAATCATTGTCAGTCTCTTGCATTCACTAGGCGTTCTCCTAGTCAATTTAGGAGGCTTCAAAACGTGTGTGACAGTGTGATATCCCTTAGACTGGTTGGGGAAATAGAGGATGACTGTACTCGTTTTTACCAGCAGGTGTCTAAAGAAGATGTAGGTCTGACATCTAGGTGTGCCTAGCAAAAAGAAACAAAGCTGTCTGCAACAATAAAGACACTTCTCCTTTGAAAAAGGAGAATTATTTGCAAAATTGTTGAATTTTGAAAGAGTAAATGTGGTGTCTTTTTACTAAAGCATTTTTTACAAAATTGACCAAAATTTGGTACACCATACTTGAAAATTAAGCCAAAATTCATGGCAATGATAACATTTTCATAAGAGAATTGACCTCTTTTTGTTCTGCAAAGGTTGGCAGCTATTCCTAGCTATTACATTTCGAGGATGTACATAAAAACCTTGTATGTTCCTTAAATACCCTTACAAGCATTCTTCATTCTATTTTCTGCGGAGCAGATCTCCAGGGCTAGAACTTTTTAAGATACATAGAATAGATCTATACTTTCTTTGTAGTCCATGTGAGAGAATAAACCCTGACTTGACTCAGTTTGTGTCAACACATCCATGTTTCTCAGAATCACTTTTGGAACGGCCTGGCCATGTATAAGGTGAGTATCACCTGGATCAAATCCTGGCCTGTTGTCTATCACATAATCCTTTGTATCTGGGTATGCAACACATCATTGTACTTCCATATCTCACTGAGAGAGGACTCTCTGCTTCCCTACCACCAAGTCTCATTCTGTGTTTTGTACTATGCAGTCCATAAAAATTGTTTGTCCTGTTGTCAAAAGTTCTGTGTACTAGAGAAGGGGAAACAAGACAACAGTAATTCCTGCAGTCAATAAAACAGCAACCTGGTTGTGGTTTACATTACGTCAATTAAGATGAAAACATATAAGCATTGCAACTAAGCATAAGTAAAGTGCAGTTGGAAAATTTTAACAGCTGTTTCAGACATAATAAGAAATGTAATTGCAAACTGCTGAGCTCTGTATCATCCAACCATCAGCTTATGCAGTCTCAATCCTTGGAGGTTTTCAAGACCTTTCTGGATCAAGCCCCAAGAAACCTTTTCTGACCTCATTACTCAACCTGCTTTAAACAGCAGGCTGTATCAGACAACCTCCTGAGTCCTCTGCCCTGAATTTTCCCATGGTCTTGTGATCATGTAACCCCTCTCAGGACTAAAAACATCACGTGCACTAGGTGTTTTAAATATAGTTAATTTGTTTTTAAATATCCAAAGTAACCAACTGCCAAGAAAAAAGAAAAGAGAAGAAAAAATAAAAGAAAAAAGAAGAAAAGGAGAAACCTCCCAGAACTGCTGTTAGTGGTCAGCAAAATCACAGGGTAAGTCTTTAGCCTAAAAACATGGCCAGGAGACCCTAGAAAGTTGTCCAATATAGGATACATTTCAGACTTATGACAGCAATGTCCAAACATTCGGTTGTTACAGCAAGGTTTGGAAAGATGTAGCTCTTGGGTCCACACCCTCTTCATTTAAATAAACATGACTGCTGCTGTGGGTGGTTGGCAGTGGAACAAACAGTTGCTTTTTGGACAGTGTGAATGAATACCCTATAGTGGTGTTACTCAAGGGCTAAGTTTATTTAGACTGTGGTGTATTTGGTGACTTGAAACATGAAACCTTTACTCAGTTCCTTCTTAATCGCTGAGATCGGACTCCTCACCCTCCCTTCTTTCTTCTGGGCAGTATGTGGTAAGAGTTAGTCCTCAGGGAGAAATAACTGCTGTTTACCTGTGTCAAAACTAAACACAGAGTTTTGTGCAAGTTTTATAAATCGTCTGAGTGTATTCTTTAAATAATTCTTAATCACTCCGTCTATAGAAGCCATTTTAGCTACTACAGGGACTGATTCTGTAAGCGGCAACTTGTGTAATATGAGGCTGGCTCTCATGTTATGTGATTGTCAAATAGATGTCATCCAAAATGGAATGGAGTTTCTAAGAGAGTTTACCTATATAATTAAGGTTTATATACCTCAAACTATTTTTTCTTGATACCACAGTGGAGTGGGTAGAAAAGGGAAATATTTCTTGTTTTTCTTTTTTTGTATTTTTAGATTAAAAAAAAAAAAAGACAAACAAAACGTAAACATCATAGTTTTAGCTTTTGACCAATTTCCAAGCAAAAAGTTTGGGTTTTATTTTTAGAATTAAAAAAAAAGTTGTCCTGCAAGAGATCACATCCTACAACTTTTCATTTTAACAGCTGCTTCTAATCCTGTCTTCTTTCTTTTTTTGGTGTTGACCTTTTCTGGATGTGACAAGATGGAGGAAACCAGGACTGAAATAGTATAGTCTACACCATTGAGAAGTGCTTTTCTTTTCCTCTTCACAATTCTATTTCATTTCCTTGGGAGCAGATCCCTCCTCTGTCCTTTCTAGGACACATTAATCTCTAAAGGATTTTGGTCCTTTGACTCAAGAGCAACCTCACAGATTTTTGCCAAGCTGCCTGGAGATCGCCTGGCTTGAACTCTATGTTATGGAATACAGAATTTCAGGAAGCTGATCCTCTATTTAGCCTCATTGCTTGCTTTAGACTTTTGAAAAGGCATTCAGGTTTAATGGGAAGATGTAAAAAGAAGCAGAAACCACAGTTTTCCTTAGTAGTATGTTCCGGAAAATAACCTCTGTTGACAGTATGTGCCTCATCTCTAACTTGCATTTGACTGACTTTAATTGCCTGACCATTAGTTCTTTCTACCATAGATCAGCACTGGGCACAACTGAGCACAAGGCTCCCCTCAGTCTTCTCTGACTGATGAATTGAAATATGCATCTATTTAGTCTCTTGTTTTAGGGCATTGCCTCCACACCTTGATTTACTTTTGTGTAAAATGTGGGAAATGAGTTTTGTCTGCACTATGAGTTGCTCTCAGGTGAGTTTGCTTTTGAAGGGAAGTTGCCTCTGCCTACAGGGAAACACTTGTCTATAAAACAGACTGCTGTACTAACATTCCCTTTTTTATAGGTACATGAATGAAATAAAAGCTATTACCGAAACACACATTTGTAAAAAATCTGCCAGTTTTTATGTCCTTAATTTAAAGTGAAGTTACAGTGTATGAATGCACATACTCCAAAGTGCTGTGATATACTAGTCTATGACATTATGGAAACACTGGGTTTAGAAGTTCCTTTTTAAAAACCTGTAATTGAAATTTACGGTTTAATTATAGGCTATAGTTAAAGATAATTAAATCTTCAGGGAATTCTTATGTTCTTTAAAATCAAAATGTGTTAATTCACACTAAATTAATTCACACTAATTTAATTAAAATAAGGTTTTTCTTGGCTGTTTCAGCTGTGTTTGCAACAAAGAGGGGTTGCACTGACCTTTTGAAAACCCTCAGAGCAAAGGGAACAAGGACACTAAGGTAAAATGATTAATGACATTTGGTAAATGGAATTTCATCACATACAATTATAAAAAATACTGCCCTAAGAAAATAGGTTTTTTAGGACAACCTACCATCATTTATATATGTTTTTAACTTCTCTCACTTTCACAGAAAGAGCATGTTTGCACATGTTTTAACATGCCCCTACTGTACAGTTGAATGTTTTTCAATCAGAGAATAATTCTGAAATAAAATAATGGCATTACATGAGCTTGTTTCCTAAATGTTCTGTATGTATGTATTGGATAGGATGCAGTATATCACTCAAAGTTAAGGGGGTAAGTACAGCAAATAATGAAAAAAACCCTCAGTTCTTTATCAAAGTTATAGAGATTTGAGTGAGGTGGATAATACAATTTTGAGTCCTGACCCCTTTAAAGGCAGTGATTTCAGTGCCACTGATTGCTGTAAAGCCAAGAGTCTACTTTGAGGCTGCCTACAGCGGAAATTTGAAGCTACACATAAAATCTTATTACAACTACCCTATTCACTCAGACTTTGGAGGGCCTTCTGCACATCGGCAACAAGAACATAGGGTCATTCTGCAGTAATTCATTACAGTTCTGTCAGATTCATCAGCTGCTGAGAGCTACTGTTCTGGGAAACAAAGGGGACAAGGTCCTCATTTTCATTCCATTTTGGTCCTTCTGCACTGCTTAGTTAGTTCAGTGGTAACTGAGTATTATCTTTGCTGCTGAGGAATTCCTACGTGTATCATTTGTAGATTTGTTCCTCAGACTTTCACATTTCCCATAATATAATTTTGTCATTCCTTCCTTAATTCCCTTTTTTTCAGAATTTCATTTTTAAAAGTGAATCTCTCAAGACTTCATGAAGGCTTAACCATGAGGTCCTTCTACAAGGACCTTTCCTAAAAGACAGTGCTTCATTTTGTTGGGGTTTTTAAAGCCCATATTAACACTACATATAGTGCAACAATATACTACTTGCTGATTTGACCACATATATTTTTATGGGTATGTTTAAAGAGTGTACAGATACTTTAAAATTAAAATATTATGAAAATGTAAGTATATAATTACAAGACCTTAAGGTTTTTCTATGCTTCTCTAACAAAGAAGCTATGTCTTTTTGGACACAGCTTGCTTGTTCTTATACCACTCTTTGAACAAAATGTGATACCTTCAAACAGGGCCTGATCCAAAAATTGTAAAAATTTTATGTCTTGTAAAAATTAATGTCTTTTATTAGGTTTGATTCACTGAATACTCAATGAGGACTCTTAAGATACAGTCATCTTACATGCTCTGGAGATAACAAGATATTTCAACTTCTTGTCTTGATTTCCTGTTTAGAAATGTATTAGAAATTGGTGCTTTAAGAATGAGGATTAACCTGATTTGTTTAGTAGGCCATTTTTGAATGTCTGTTCATTAAAATGTTGGTATTTCAATGAGTTATACAAATCTCTTCTGAAAAGTGCCTACCTCACTGTCCATCCAGTGAATGTAAATATCCAGTTATAGACAATTCCACAGTCCACATTTGATCAGGTGAATCCTGCCCACTCTGGATGCAGTAACAGTTCAAGTTGGAAGAGAATTTACAAATGATATTTTTCACCAAGGGAAGTGTCTTCAGCTACTAGGAAAAAAAGGTCTTAGTTGCAGTGCAGACCAGATTTTCATAAAGCTCCACCCTGATAGCTCAGGGCAAGTTTCAGTGTATGGCACACCCATTGACAGTGTAGTGTAAAACATTATGACACATTCCATCATGAGAAACAGCATCAGAAGTGTTCTGGGAGAGCTTTATAGTCTCTGCTCCTGCAAGTACTTTCCAGCAAACACAAATTCTTCAGGCTGACATCCAAACAAGGAATGTGCCCTCATACTACCACAAATTATCTTCCACCCACTTATTTTTAGTATTCACTTTAATTCTTGTCCACTCACTATGAGTGATAAAACAGACTCTTGCTTCCTTCCTAGTTCCATGAACTGCTGAATCACAGCTTCTGCTAGGATCTCATACAAAGCCTATTGAGATTGTTTAAAAGATTTATCCATCCCCTAAATGAGCTCTGCTGCAGGCCTTGAGTTCAGTGATGCATAAGGCAACTGGCTAAATTTTTGAAGAGAGAATATTTTGCTGGAAGACCCTGTAGTGATCTTCTGATTCAAATTTCCACATAACATCGCTCTTCAGATTTCCCTGAATTTGCCTCATTTCATGGAAACATATTGTTTGCACCACAATCTGGAATGCCTGCTGAATCCAGTTGAATATCAGACCATCCAAGTTCACTGTCTAATGCTAAAAGCAGACACAGGGCATTGACCATTCTGTGCTCACTGCTGTAATTTTTGTGGATATTGCCCCTAATATTTTAAGTACTGTAGTGCTTAGATTTTTACATTTACCACAACAGTAGTTTTTTACATGTGATATTAGAGAAAAGCAGACTGACTCTGCATGTGTTTCCAGCCAATCTTTATACAATTACTGGGGCTTGCTAGGTGCTGAGGTCCTTCTAATTGACCAAGGCAGAAGTTGTTTGCTGGACTCATTAAGAAACCATTCTGATTTTCTGTATTTACCTAAACACATTTTTATTTAGAATATACTTAGGCTGCAACTCAGAGGTGCAATTTCTGCTGGTACTTGTACATATATTTGGGCTAGACTTAAACTAAGTAGTATAGAAACAGGTAACAGTATAGTTGTTAGCACAGACAGCACTGTAGATAACTTTTGCAGCCTTTACTGGCTCTGCCTGTCAGACACTATGAAGGATTAGCAAAATAAGGTTCCTGGGTAGCAGTGAAGGTGGTAAAAGTGGAATTTTCATAATGATGACATATCACAGATGGCTGTAAAACTTGGGTCTGGTAATGCTTGTATAACTCCAAAATGTGAACATTGAACAGAGAGAGAACAAGCTTCTCTGGTTGACATGCTGAACACAAGAGCAACCTGTTTGACCTCCCAAATTGTGGTTCCACTGTGTCCACTTGACTGGTTTGGAGCAGTTGAAGATTATTAAATCCTTTCATGCTAGGTTAAAGTCCTTCAGATTTATTCCTAATATGCAGAAATTAGGTCCAAAACTAGTTTCCCTTGCATGGTGATCTTTGTGCACAATTTAGTCTTTCAGGTGTTTGTCAGAAACAGGTATTTAAAACATATATAGGCCTGAGACACTGACAAATGGTTGTTTCGATAGCCTTGAAGGTGAAGACCAGCTAAGGTCTTTTGTGTAGTTAAAACACAGATGTCCTAGCAGTTAATTAGTGCTCTATGATCTGTTCCTTCTGCTTGTTCTGGATGGATGGGAATTTTTTAGCTGAGAATGTTGTGTGCTCTATAACAGAAGCCAGTGGGTATGCAAAAGCTTTTTATAACTAAGTGCCCCTAAGTTTGAATTTGAGCAGTTTAGCACAAACTGAAGCGCTGCTTGTTTTGGTTTGAGTTACCAGTCTGACCTAAATCAAACAGTGACACGTAACTGCATAACAAAACCCTAGTGTAGACAAGTGTCAGTGGAAATGAGCAGTTCAGCAGAGTGCTGGGGAATGTGACAGTCCTACAGCCAGTAAGGTTGTATGATCAATTATGCTTACCTGAAACACAGGTCAAGTCCAACAGAACAAATACCTCAGCACTTCATGAGCATGAATGGGATAGCAGTTTAGCTCAATTCTCTCTAAGTGTGCTAATTTTCCAATTAGTCATGACCCATTTTTATTCTTTGCGTGCAGAGAAATGTGCAGACTAGGCTTGAGATACATGGCGTAGTTGTAGGCAGTCACTGGCTATAGGGCTGATAGTTTTCTTCATTTCTTATCTGCCAATGCTCCATAGTTTCTTATCTACATACTCTACTGATACCCACTTCTGGGGCTGTGGGGCTGAGCTGCACACAGGGCCACTGAAATGAGCTGCAGTAGTTGTCAACCTCTCTCCAGAAAGCACTGTATAGCCCTGGCTGCAGAATAGGGTTTGGAGGGCTGTGGATTGCAGAGCTGGGAGGTGCTGAATGGAGAATGGGAGATGGAGCCATCACACAGTAAAACTGCTCCCTGTTCAGGTGCAGTAGTTAGTGTTTGGGCACCAAAGAAGGACAACATTTGATAAAAGAATGTAGGATTTGAAGTGGTGTTTTGGGGAGATCAGAGCTTGTATTGCAATGAAAATCAGCAGCTGCAGAGCACTTTTGAAAATCAAGACCTTGTTTAGATGCTGGTAAGACATGACTTTTGAAATTACATCTGAATGCCTAATATGTGTTTAAGTTTCCTGCTGACTGGGAACTTACTGAATCCTTACATACCACACTTGATTTCTAAATGGTATATTTAACCATGAAAATCCTCTACATGTACCTACAGTGTAGTATGTCCCGTTTGGAAATGAAATGATGAAAATATCTGAGTGCATGAATACGTATGTAAGAAATGGAGCTTGTATGTTGTTATAGAATGGAATTTAACAATTTCTGTTCCTCCATTTCTTATCTGTTCTAAATCTGTTCAGGACAAAAGGAACCCTAATATTGACAATCCATTTATTCTCTTACTTTCTGCTGTAGAATGTCTTTATTGGCATTTTTGTAGAAGAAGAGATCAAATACATATGCCAAAGTATCTTAAACTAGCAAGCCCCTAGGAGGAAAAAGGGAAGATGGGAGTCCATAATCCTCTTGCACAACTGGGCAAAAATTGTGACATTTGCAAGCATTTTTACTAATGAACTTTTGGGCTACAGTCATACTAATGAATTAAACAGTGCCAGCAAATGTTCTTGGGACTGGAAATTGATTGTCTCTACCCTCAAGTTGACCTTGGCATGGTTTTGTCCTGGCTACAGTGTTCTCTTGAACAATTTGTGGTGTAGTTTGAGGGTTAGCATGGACCATACCTGATAGGAAGTTCGGATGTGACCACCTTGTTTTGGAGACTGAGAGAGCTGATTAGTATTGATAGGTATGGTGGAGCACCAGTTTGGCTCAGTGCCAGGGAATGGAGACATGTACTATGTGTAGCTTTGCCATCTGAAGCTGGGGTTCTTGGAATGGTCTGCTACTTGTAAGCTCTTTTTCCCAATCTCCAGGAAAAGGAGATAGTGGGAAAAGGAGTGGCAGTGACTGTTCATCTTCCCTGGCTGTTTCTCACGTGTAACAAGGAGTTACTGAAACCAATAACAAACATCTCCCAAACTTTGCCTTATCATGCACCTTTTGCAGGTGAGGAGCTGGCAAGACTGTGCAAGCATCGGTTGGTTGCTGTACTGTCACCCCTTCCCTAGTCTACAGAGGTGGCACCCTCTCTTCTATCACCACTGACTGGTGCTCCAAAAAGAATCAGCAGAGATATGGAGACCTAGAAAAACAAATGTAGATGTGAAAAGACTGCATGACTGCCATGACTGGCAAGTAATTAGAGCACAGTGTTTATACACATTACTGTTCATATCTGATTTTCGTAAGAACATAGTATGATGCTTCTGTTTAGGACTGACTGCATTTGGCTGTGTACACAATGCAGGGGATGCCAGTCCAGCACTTCAGAAGAGGCACACATCAAGAATTGGGTATAATTCTAAATGTATTAGACTTCTCCTGCAATGAAAGAATTTGGACAAATCAAACATTAGATGAGTCTAGTCTACACAGTTAAAATGAACATGCTAAAGGAACAGAATCTTACCCAAGCTGCTTCAATGCACTTTTTGAACTCTGAAGGTAGGTTAAGATTTGTAAGTAGGTATGACTTTATTTTTGCAAATATTGGGCACAGAGGACAGTCCAGTCAGAGCTGCATTAGCAATTGGTTCACATTTAATAAGCTGTGAGGCTCCTTGAATTTCTGCCAGCATCCTTCTCCCTGTTCAGACCCAGAACCGTTCCCGACTCGCCCCCAAGCCCGAGCCCTAGGCCAGCGCGCCTCTGCGGGCTCTCCGGGTCTCTCCAAGTCGGTAACCGGGCAGCCCCCCACAACAGGCTGCCGCTCTCCTTGGAGCTGTAGGCACAAAACACTGCTCTCGATGCTGCTTTTGTCGGGTGTTGGGTTCTGAGAATCTCACCCATTTCCCAGCTGCACCAGCCCGAGGATGGGGGAGCGATGGCTGAGGGGAGGTGAGATGCACCCGTGGGTAGACAGATGAGTGCTGCCGCCGGGCCACCCCCCCGCTCCCCCCCGGGCCAGCCCCGGGAACGCCCCGCGGGTGCTCCTGCGGCTGCCGCCGGCGGAGCGTGCCTGGCGCTGGGGCAGCGGCCTCTCCCTTCCCTCCCCCGCCCGCCAAGGCGCCTCCCGCCCGGACACAGCCCCGGCCGCGGCCCTGCGCACAGCGGCGGACTCAGCGGGCAGCGCGCACGGAGAGCCATGGCGTGGTCCCGCGGCGATGTCCGCTTCTTCCTCCTCTTCCTCCTCCTATGCAGCTCCGCGGCGGCCGGGTACGTGGGGCCGGGGCGGGCGGGGGCGCGGGCACCTCACCTTCCTTCCCTCCTGCCCGGCGCGGGGACTGCGACGGCAGAGCGGCGATTCCCGGGGCTCCCCGCCCGCAGCCGGTCCCGAGAGCGGGCAGAGCAGCGCTGCCCGCGCACCGTCCTGCGCACCGCGGCAGCCGGCGCTGAGCATCACCTCCAGCCTCCGCAGCGGAGAGCAACAGAAGAGCTTGGCAACATGTGTTGTGTGTCTTTATGTGGACGCGGTTACTTTTTTTGAGAGTGTGTTTTACTCTCTGCCCTTTCTCCCTCTGCCCGTTTGGACTTTCCAGACCTACGTTCCTTGTGGCAGCTCCCTGGAACATCAGGCCTGGAGCAAACTTGTCTGTTGGGGTAGCTCTGCTGCCGGACAGCCCAGCACAGGTCACCGTAAAGGGAGAAGTGATCAGAGATAACGAGACCCTCTTGAGCAGGGAAATGGTCTTTGAGAAAGGTAAGAAAAATAGTGGACTTGGTTTGGAAGTATTTCAGTTTGCCTTCTCACAGAAATATTTTGTTCCTCCCAAAATATCACAGCTTCTAAACGGTACTAAAATAGGAAATTTATTTTACCAAGTAGGAGTCGCTATGGGAAAATAGTCTTGTACACTGCTGGCTCTGTTTGGAGTTGGGCAACTGAACTGGATATGACTGCATGGGTGTGCTAACTCTCTGTAGATTCTGAAAGTAATCAAAGAGTAGCAAAGTGTGATGGATGTGGGATTTCTGAGGAACCAGGAAGTACTCTGGTGGATGTAGTGGGGTCACTGAAGAAGTAGAGGTAGAGTTGCTTGCTGGTAGCTTGTTAAGGTGCATAGTGGAAGCATGTGGGAGAGTGAAACAAACCAGATAATACAGGAACTGGAGCTGTTTCTTCATGCCCTAAGAAAGTAACGACCTCATGACCATAGGAAAGTGAAGATGACTGTGTCAGACACTTGACACAAATGCACTGCTCTGTGCATTTGAAGAAACAGGAAGTTTTAAGGATCAGGAACTGAATTGTGGAGAGGTTGGTGATTGAAGATAAGTAAACCTGAGAAGAGACTGATTTACTCGGTGCCACCAGGCAGGGGTAGTGGATGTGGTGAGAGTTCTGAAGAGCTGAGATATCCTGGCCAATGTTCCTTTTCAGAAAGGTCACCTGGCAACAGAAGCATAGAGATATCCTGCCTGAGATTTGTCCTCATGAGAAAGAAAATATTTTGTATGGATAGTTCAACTTTCACATTGCTCTTACTATGAGACAACATAGATGACATCTAAACTCTAGCTTTTTATTAATTAAAAGTAGAGAGTCTGAGGGCAGCATGAGGTACTGAAAAATCTGCCCTGCTATAACACTCTTTCTCTACTGTTTGTGTAATTCTTCTATTAATGCCTTACAGTCAATGTAGATGTCTTAATTGGAAGCATCATACCTTCATTTCAAAGTCTTCACAGCCTGTAGACAAGGTTGAGGCTTTGAATGTGATGGAGTGCATTTGAGCAGATAAAAAAATTTTGATATAGAACCAAAACAAACCTAAACCAACCAGCTTTCGTTGTTTTCTTTTGAAAGCCAAAGTTTAAAAAAGAAAATAAAGAGTCTACTCCTTTTCTTTCTCTAATTATACTGGCTTTTATTTCCTGCTTCTGTTCTGCTTTAACATAGAGTTCAGTGAGCCTTGCATGAGTTTCAACCTGTCTGTTTTTGTCTTTCTCAACATTAAAAGCCAGACAAGCAACTGGTAATTCCAAGTTTGTGAAAATATGTGGCTGTCTCTATATTCTGAGTGCACTGAATAATGCTTGACGCTGGGAGCTGCTGAAGTCAGAGTGAAGGGTGGGTTATCAGGAACAGGTATGACATTGTATCAGACTGGATACAGTGAGGAAAAAGGACAAACGCTGTAGTGCATTACTAACTTCTAATATTTTCCCATCTTTTAAATATATCTTTAAATTTTCTATGCTTTTTTACTTGATAAGTGGAACAGAAAAAAAAGGGTGCTGAGCATACCATGTATTTCCTCTTGCAAAATTCTTAACATTTAGTATGTGGCCATCAGTCTTTTTCTAGTCAGGTTATATAATCTGTTAGTAATTTGCTTTCTGTGAACAAATATGTAAGCAAAACTGTTAAGGGCCAGGAGTAAGGGAGTTGCCCTGTAAAAGAGGATGTAGTCTTGAAGACGTATCCAAAGGTACTACAGGTGTGGATCAGTTCTGACTCAGAGAGAAAGCAAGTTGTCAGAGAGAAGCAAAAGCAGCTTGTCAGAATAAGAACAAAAATCTTTAAATTCTTCTTTGAAGAACACAACAATCTTAAGATAAAATACGAAGTGGTATTGTTATAGCTGAGCTTAGTCTGTGACTGAAGGAGGACAGGAGGTTTTATCAAACCAGCTGTTGCAGTTGAAGGAAAAAGCCCAAGCATATCTCCAGGCGCACAAAATCTTCTTTAAATTACATAATTGCTGCATATATTAGTGCTCAGAAAATGTTGCTTTATCTGTCACTGAATACCTACCTTGGTTAGGCTGCACCTTCAGTGGCACTGTTGCCTAAGCTGGCTCAATTATGCTCGGTAGTTTTCCTTGCATGGTGACAGCAAAAGCAGGGGATTAACTGCTCTGAGAAACTGATCTGACTGAAAAATAAAGTTTTTATTTTGTTTGAATGTTTTTTTAGGCAAACAGGTCCCCTGGTTCAATGTGCAAACGTTTGTGCTGATGGAACTGAGTTGGAAATTGGTTGCTGGAGACATAGGACAGGCTGAGGACACAGTTTTTATTAGGGATGTTTAATCTGACAGGCCAAGTTCATTCAAGTACCTAAGTGTAAGAGATATTACATACCTGTCTGGCAAATGCTTCTATGCAATTGCCTTAAATTAACAATTCAGCCTGCTTCTCTAGCAGCAGTTCAATATGATATATACTGTGGTCTAAGTTTCTGAGTTAGCTCTATGAATTGAACTTGTATTAGAAGCATGGGTTCTTTAATTTCTATAATATAATTCTTGCTTTGTATTAAGAAACAGTGTTTGCTCTCTGATGATTGATAAAACATTTACTGTTCTAATATTACTGGGAATGGAGTTCTGATATCTGAGTGATTCTTGGGCAATTATCTGTTAGAGAAACACTTTAGCAGTGAAGGTTGGTTCTCATCATTATTGTGCTTTCTATATAACAAAGGGAAAATAAATATTAATAAGTGGCTAGTGGGTATTTGGAGTGAAGGAGAAAGTGTGCATGCACATGCATTTAAAGATAATTTGAGCTTGGCTCAATATTCCAGAATCTAAATGTACTGTATAGGAAGGGAGATGGTTTAGGACCAATATTTTGGTACAGAAATTAAGTTAATTACATTTAATGTAGTGAAAAAAAACAAATGAAATGTTTGCAAGGGGGAGGTTGCTGCTACAGGTAAACTTTGTGTGAGCAAGCACAACCCAAAAAAATAGAATGCGTCACCAGGAGAGAATAGGTTT
Source organism: Drymodes brunneopygia (assembly GCA_013400955.1). Lineage (NCBI taxonomy): Eukaryota > Metazoa > Chordata > Aves > Passeriformes > Petroicidae > Drymodes > Drymodes brunneopygia. The sequence goes on from VZTZ01012108.1 coordinate 1,204,764, forward strand.
CCCTTGCCTAGAGCAGATGCCAGGAAAACACAAAGCACTAACTAAAGCCGTTTGTATGCACTGTACCAAGCTTTGACACACTTTCTGTGGAGATGCAGTATCAGAAAGATCCTCACCCTGATTGCAAATGACTGCAGAAGGTAACAATGGCTTGTGTGCAATTGGAGCTGTTGAGTTTTCTGTGTCAAGAATAGCAAAAAAAGAAATTTTGGGAATAACAGAGAAAGTTACATTCCCTGCACGAATAGCTTGATCTTTAGTGATTGCAGTGAAGGGTGCCTCTTGCCCTGCATATTTATCCAGTCATTGATAATAAGATGTAGTATGAATTGGCAAGAGACGTTTTCTTACAGGATTTGCTACCCAGGCGTTGCCATCTGTGTTAGCGTAGGAGAAACCTTATACCATTAGTAACAGAAGTTCTGAAAAGTATTTTCTGTGTTGGTGCTAGAATGATTTGAAAAGATTAAGTAGCATATAAGTTGGGAAAAAAAATTGGTTTTCAGAAAAGCTTTTATGTGTAATGAGGTGTCATCATTTGCCCAACAGCATGACTGTTTTTAATTCTAAAGAGTAAGATTAATTAGTTAGAGCTTTTGTTATATAAGGCATGGTGAGTGAGAATTATGTGAACTTAATGAAGAATTTGGTTTATACCAACATGCATAGTTTGTAAATTACTTCTACATGTTAATTAATTTATGCTGCTTTTCTGTATTTCTAGAGAGGAGTACACTTACTTGTTAGCAGAGGTTACTGAGCTAGAGCGTGATGAACACTCAGCTAGGATTTATGAAGCATGATAGTTTGTGAGAATGTTTGTCAAGCTCAGACATGCAGTGATCCTCCATACAGACAATGGAAAATCTCTTTTTACCAGAAGGCATGTTTTACGTACTTAATAATATAGTTCTGACCAGTATGAGAAACAGTGAGAAACACTAGGAATAGTAAAGTAACACCTAAATGGGACTGAATGGCCTAAAACCACCAGTCCCTGTTATTAACCTTGAGTTATCTCTATACCTCATGTCAGGATAAAATGACTGAGTTACTGGTGTCTGTGCTGTCTGTGCTGAAAACCTGTGGGATGAAAGGTTTTCCTGGCAGTGGAACCTCTCCTGTCTGCCTGATTTTTCATCAATGCCTAAGACGTCAAACAGTGAGAGAGCAGGAGTTGCAGCAGTGATTTTGCATCCATAACCTCCATCTCCAAAAGTCTGTGCAGCTGTGCCTTATGAAAAATAAGTTGTTAAATAGTCAGCGCATGCACATAACCTATGCAAAACCAGAATGAAGGAAAAGTTTTTGAGAAGGAGGTGTTGGGGCTGGACCCAGAGACGACTGAGGCAGTAGAGAAGAAGGTGCTCTCTTATGGGCTTTCATATTGCTGGAGTACATAAAAATTAAAAACAAACTCAAAAGCATAAAAGAAAAGAACAAAACCCAACAGGTTTCTGTGCCTGTTGTTGAATCCATCCTGCTAACAGGCCCATTAAGTTGTTTGCAGAAAAATGGGAGTAGTGATCCTATCCAGTACTTGTGCTTTATTTTATTGTTTGGATGCTGTTTGAGATTTGAGGGAAAGAGTCCTTCTGTGACTCAAGGCTTACATGTTTGTACATGAGGTTTTTCTGGTCACCATGTTCTTTGTCGACATCCAGCCGAGGAGGGTGTGGCAGATTGAGTGCTACAGGCTGTTTCACAGTACCTTCAGAAGGGTGGGATAAAACAGAAATGCAGACAGTGGGGCAACCCATACAGATGAGGGAATATTACTTGTCCCAGTGTGCAGTTCCCTGTTGCCACTGTGAACTGGAGGGGCTTTGCAGCTATTAGAAAGGGGAGGAGAGAGAAGTACAAACCATAGGCTGTGAATTAAGGGGGAAAAAAAAAGGATGATGACAATAAACAACAGGAATTGCTAGGTAACATGCTGTCAGGAGCAAGAAGGGAAGCAAAGGGTGAAAATTCCTGAGGGATTCATACTAAAAGGATAAGTACACATTAACAGACCAGAGAGGTAAGAAATGAAGTAACTAAACACAATCTAAACTGGCCAAAAAAAGCAACAGAAAGAAGGAAAGAAAATACTGTCAATGAGATCAGATTACTAAGCAACTTAAGGAAGTATCATGGGTAATGATGAATAAAACTGGCAAGGCCAAACCATCAGTAGGAAAGAATGTGAAGGATAGTAAGGCAGGGTTTTTAAATACTATATTGTAGCAAGAAAGCTAGCAAAGGATGTGGCTTGCTACTCTGATGAGAAGGGTTGTTACTTCTGTGGCTTGCTACTCTAATGATTAATGATGCTGAGAGGCAGTAAGTGTTCAGTCTTCACTAAGAAGATCAACTAACTGTCATGAAAAAGGCTTAAGAATTAAGATAGCAAAAGGAGAGGAACAGTTTAAAGAGTGCTTTGGTAAAGTAGATGTTTAAGCCTGATAAAATCACCTGTAGAATATTTAGGGAATTGACTGAAATAGTTTTAAACCTGCTAGTGAAGTTTTGAGAGCATGAGTGAACAGAGAGGTTCTGGAAGACTGAAAACCTGCAAATAAAATGTGGTGCACCATGGGTTGGCAAGGGTTGTAGGTGGAGAAGAAGCAGGATTTTGCTATATTTTGATTTTACTAAGGCTTTTGATAGTCTGACATGGCACTCTGACAAGCCAGCTGAGGAAGCAGGGACAGCATGAAATTCTTATTTAATATGTTTGTGGCTGGATGAAAAATAAGTAAGTCCAAGTGGTTCACTCTCAAAGTGGAAATGAGTTGCCCTGAAATTGTATTGCTCAGTATGACTGACATGTATGAAAAAGGGAGAATGTTTATTAGATTAGTGAAGGGGTGGTAAGGACATTGGGAGAAAGGATTAGACTTTGAACGTATTTTGGCAATACCAGAAATGATTAGGGGAGAAACTGGAGTGTGATTCACTAGAACTAGTGCATAGTTCTGCTTTTGTTGAGGAATAAAGGAACGTGCGTTTATTGGATGGGGAACAAGGTGATGCAGTCTTGCAGAAAAAGGGGTGTGTGTATAGAGGGGCTGATGTTTTAAAGGTAACAGAAGGTGAAGGCTTGTAAGTAATATTGTGGTGCTCCAAAAGGAAGGTAAACATTGTACTTAGAGGTATACACAGAAGTATTTTCTGTATGCTATGAGAAAGTATTCTAGTAATCTTCACAGCCTAATTAGGCATCCTGGGGAATGCTGTGCTTGATTTTTGGCACTCATCATGGAGCCCGTGAACCAACTGGAGAAATGCCAGGGAAAGCAGAGTGAAAGATCTCTCAGGAGACAAGTTCAAACCTGACAGAAGAAGATGGGCCTTCACATGAGATGAAAATAAATTGTGGAACTCCATGTCCCAGTTGTTGTGGATAGAAAACAGGATTGCACAAATTTACAAGACCAAATTCCATGAAGGATTGGCCCAGTATAAAGACACACAGACTGCATGGGCTGGGAAGAGTACCCAAGGAAGGGTCACTGTGTACTTGTTCAGTTGTTACACTTTTCAAATGTCTGTCCTTGACCATTGCTGAGGACGGGACCTTAGGCCAAACAGACTTTGGTTTGACCCTGGGAGTCTCTTCTACATTCTGGAAAGCGTCTGAGGAGAGATGGGAGGAGCTGGGGTGAAGTATCAGGAGAGGTGTGCTGTACACCTGTTATGGACTATTAAGTACATTAAAAGTAGCTTTAAAGAGAAAAGGGTGGGATCTTACAGTAGATGGGTCTACGGTGATGTCCTTAGTGATGTCTAGTTAGAAGGACATCCAAGCTGAAGTATTGAGTTATAGAAATACCTGCAGAGTCAGCAAGCAGTTGGGAAATTCATGAGTTTCCAGTCATGCAGAGGTGACTTCTCTTTTCACAAGACCCTTATGACTGTTAGCACTGGCAGTGTTGCTGGTTTCCATGCTGTGTTATCCATGACTATCTGTTTGTGAAGGCAGAATTGAGATCCTATCAGCAGAGATTGAATAGCAAGCTTCAAGAGATGATGCTGGTTCACCTAGATTCGCTGCAGTCCAAATAAGCATGTGCATAGAAAGCATGGTTATAGTGACAGATCACTTCTTCAGCTTCCTGGAGGTGTAGCTGTGAGGTCCAGGTGCTTATTTTGTATGGTTAGGGATTTATATCGCCTTTATTTACTGATGAACGAAGTCTCCTGTAATATTCAATGTATATTCAAATAATTTTGTTGCCTCAGAAAAGTTATGTGGCTTTGTCATCACGAACTTTGAATGTGTTCCAGAAAATGGAAGAAAACCAAAATGAAAACAAACTTTCTTCTTTCACTCCCTCTAAGCAGAAATTTCAATAGATTCTGAATGTGTTATTTGCAGTGAATGAGTTTGAGAGGTGATGTGACTTCGAAATTTTGCTCCAGTTACAGCAATTGATGTGATGAGGGTGTTATTAATACTGCCAAATGTCTGGCATGTACAGTCTTAGCCATATTTTGTCCTGATGTGATTTTCCTGTGTTTTAAGTTGGAATAAAAACTGCAGCTGCTTTAAATTGCCTTAATAGTGGCTTTGTCTGTGTTTATTTCATGGACATCAGAATGGATAGTAATGGTGGCCAATAGTGCCTTGAAAGCAGGATGTGGAGAAGCCTGTGAGTTTGTGTGTTTGTGTATAGTCACCAAGGGGATGAAATGTATTTCACGTTTAGTTGTGTAAAAGGCTTAAGTCTGAGTTTATTCTGAATAGTCTGTATGGTTTCACAGACCTGATCTGATGTCAAGAAGGTTTCCTGTATTGTATATTCAAAAACTGCCTTCCTAACAGCTGTATAATTCATGGCAGTATAGTTTGTTATGGTATGGTAGGGAGTGGTAATGTCATATGCATGACAAGAAGTCTATGGAGGCTCTTGGGTTTGTCTTAGGAAAAAGCTGAAGAGAGGCTGTACTTGAGTTTAAACAATGGTAGTGCCTGTATAATTCTCAGAAGGTCCTTGATTAAAAAGATTATTTATGAAGCCGTTCTCTTTTCCTACCCAGCATGCAGTGTCTTAGATAAACCAGAGAGTGTCTTCTAAGTATTGTGTTGCAACTGGCTGGTCTCTGACTACTCAGCTGAAAGTGTTAATAATAGTATAATCCATGGAGTTGGTTGATTGGCTTTAGAAGATAGAGTGAAGAATTAAATGTCTGAATTATGCTTTAAATCTAAAAAGGGCCAGTCAGCAGGAAACATGCTACTTGCCTGGGGAAGGGATCATGGATGTAGCAGGGCAAGGGAAGAGGTGCCCAGCCATTAGCAGTATCTGTTGGTCTGAGAGGGTGGGAGATGGTGGTTTTCCTCAAGGGAAATGCTGACATGTAGCTAGCTGGCTTCTTCTGTCCAGCCCGGATAAATATCGGACAGTTTCCAGCTGGCGATGTTCCAGGAGCGTCCTTGTCCCAGGGCACTCTGGCAGGGTCTCGTAGACGCCTGCCAGTGAAGCTGCCGTCCTGCTGATGCTGCACAGGGAGCGAGGAGCTTGGATAGCTGCTGAAGTAGAAATAAGCAAGAGGGACCCTTGATATGGATATATGCTGTGTGGCTTTATTGCAGGAAGCTCCACACAGAGGGACTCCAGGGATCAAAGGCCAAGAGGTCCCTCGGACACAAGCTTAAGAGGGATACATTCCAACCAATCACCAGAGGGTCTGGGGTGGGACAAGGGTGGGACAGGGTTACCTGGTCCTATGGGAGGGGGGAGAGAGGGGGCATAGGGGGTAACATCGAATAGTACAAGGGGCCTGGGGGGAGGGAGGAGATGATGGACATCAGTAATAGCTAATGTGGTTTGCCCTGGATTAAACCATGGTCACATCAGTCCCAAGTGGGGGGCTTAGCAGCCTTGGAAGCCCTCTACCAATGTTCTTTCTCCTCTTCTTCATTGTCCCCTTGGGTCTCAGAGGTAACTTCCAGGGCAGCTACACTGATGAGAGCAAAATGGCTGAATCAGTAGAAGGGACAATCAGGGGGGTACCACGACTCCTTTGCCATGTAAGGTAGAAAAAAACCACAGAGACTGCTGTGTTCAGGGGACAGAGAAAAGGAAGGACAATGCTTCTTCTGTTTATACCTTCTGGCACATCTACATCTATTCTGTCCTGGCCGTGAGTGTTTCTGGATGTGCTATAGTTGGGTTTCTCCCACTCTTCTGATCATGGAGACTAAGGAAAAACTTTCATATTTAGATGGAGAAGTGTTTTTTCCTCATTGTCAGGAAAATATCCCTGCACTTCCCATTGCAGACTGAAGCTAGAACTTGATAACGACTGCAGAGTTTGGCAAAATGTAGCTTTAATCACAAAAACATCTGTGCATTCTGGTTTTCTTCTGTCCTCTAGGGCTGTGGTGCCTTGACCAGACCCTCAGGTGATAAACTTTGGTCCGGTATAGATTATTCCTCCCATCCCTTTGCATCTTTCTCCACGAACAGCCCTGCTACCTTGCCTCTCCCTCCCCCTTTACAATTTCTGAGTGCCTTTAGCCTTCAGGTTTGCAAAAAGGACTTAAATGGATAAGGGGTGGAGGAATTAGGGAGGAGGGAAGGAAGCGGCTGCGGAGGGATGTGTGCGTAGTGCTGGCAGACAGGGTTTAAGAGGCTTTTTGGAGCAAGTTATACCCCTTTGCTACAGGCCTGTTGGCCTCATTTGGCTTTGGATGTCGGCCTGAATGCTGACGTCCCCTGGCAGTCCCCATTGCATGTTTCAGTGCTGTATCGCCCCTCCTTCTGTCATCCAGGCCAAACTGAGCCGTAACTTAACAGCAATGGCTCAAGCGCTGTATTTTGGGCTATTTGGGCTAACTAATCAGTGTTAATTTGGGTGATAGCTAATTTGGATGATAGATGAGGAATATAACATATTTAAAGCAAACTGTGAATTCAGGTCATCTTTAAAGAATAAGTGTTTTTGCCTTACTAGACAGCTTAGGCCTTGGTATTACTGCTTCCTTTTTCTTTTTTTTTTAAATGCAAAAGCAGTATATATTTTGGACAGAAAAAAATCTGGAAGGATATTGAAGAACAGTAATTTTTATTTATATGAACCTATTTTTCAAATAGGTTCAACAGTAGAAAATAACTTCATTTGCAAAGACTGCAAAGAAAATGTTTTTCTGTGAACATTTCCCAAGCATGGATATATATGAACACAGCTGCCAGAGCAAAGATGTGCCATCATTTCAGTAAATCAATCTGAAGTGATTCCAGTTATTTTTTTTGTGTCCTCACACATTACTAAGAAGGATTGAGGACATAGATAGAAAAGTTTGAGAAAGTCTGTTTGTAGCAATACCTGCCACATGAGCTAGAATATACAGTCAGTGCTGACTTTATGTAAATGAGAGAGTGAAGTGCTACTTTAGTGATATATATTGGCACAAGCTCTAGTTCACTGTGCTAAGCCATACAGTCATTTTTCTAGGACCTCTGTCCTTCTTTAGGGGTGGAAGATGAAACATTTATGACCAGTCCTAGTGGTGTCATTTCAAGAAGGGGTAGCATAAGTTCCTGCTTTTGAGTCAGGCCCATGCAGTGGGAAGAATTTAAGATGCCATTGTTTGTGCAGTTCTCCATAAGTCTAAAAAAACCATTCATGTGTTTATGTAGATTTTTTTCTGTTTGCTTTATTGATAATAATACTATTAGACTGACAAAAAATGACAGGGTAGGAAATTACGTTAATATACTGCTGACATGTCACTCCCATGCTGTCTTGGATGGGATCAGGCTCTTCTGAGCTCTTCTGCTGGACAATCTTAAATGCCAAGGATTCTGAGGAAAAGGGGACAGGACAGTATGGCATTTGTTTCCACTGTATTTCTGTGTATTTTCTCAATGCAGTAGTTATTGAACAAATACAGTACAAGCCTCAGGAATTCCGTGAAGGAAATGGTTTTGCAAATGGTGAGGAAAGAGATTTTATTTTTGAAGGCTCATGTGACTTCGGTTGGGATTTTTGGTAGGTTGTTTTTTAAGTTTCTTCAAGATTAGTCTGGAACAGTCCACTGAATTTTTTGTGTCACCCTAAACCAAGTCATGGTTCCCAGCTGGAAGTTTTCCCTAACTAATCTGTTGTGGCAGGGACCTGTGCTCTTGCCTGCTTGTTCCTTGTTATGTCCCACTCCAGTTGTGCTGATGACTCTGCTGCTGCGGAGAGCAGATGGAGTGAGTCAGGAGGAAGTGTTTTGTGGTTTGCAGTGCTTGGTGTAGGTGGCTTAGCTGTTCTGGGCTCTTTTCTAAACGTACTTCTCCTGCCTGGAGTTAACTACCCGTGTTTCATAACTGAAGGGGTTCTTTGCAGGGATGTGTTGAAGAAGACAAAAGACTGTTGCTATTTCTGGGGGCAGTAGGCACCAGACTTGACTGATCTCATGTGGAAGTGTTACGCACTTCATGTGGGTAAAAGTCAGCTCCATGATCGGAGGGCTTGCTGCAGAATAGTGATATGTGCTAGCTCTTGAACCATGGTTAATTCCTTTTAAACCTGAAATTGCTGTATGATTAAATATAACTTTAAATCATCAAGCGAACAGAAAAACTGGTGAATTTCTGCTATTCAGCTTTGGCATAAAGGAAACGTTTTGCCTATAGCTCTTGCTTGAGCATGTCCAAAATCATCCCTAGGCATAGTTGAGCAGATCTCCAGGGAATTAACTGCAGCTTGGTAGTCTCTGAGAACATGGGAAAATCTTGCATGACAGGGGAATCCACTGCAGTGCTAAAGAGCTTCAGATCTGCTCAGACTCCTCAATCCGTAGCAAAATAATTATGTAGTGACATAAATTGGAAGATTACCTCATGCCCTGGAGCCTCTTAATGACTCTCACTGGCTGGGAATTAGACAGCGCTTTGGGCTTTATCACAGCACTGCCTCAGAAGGTAAATCCTCTCTGAGTTACACAAATGCAACTGTGATACAAATCTCCCTCCTCTCCAGCTCTTTCCCCATCTGCATTACATTTTTACCTAGCTCAGACCTGATGTTAGATCTCCTGGGCTTAGGAACAGGAAAGAAGCCCTGCCATACGATTTCTGGTTTTTTGCATGCCACTTGTGCTCAAAACAGGTGGAGGCAAGCAGGCACTGTCCTTATGAGAAAGCTTTGAAGTGCCTGCCCTGTTAAGGTTGCTTTGCAAGCTGGTAGATGCTGCATAGAACCATGTGCAGTGGTTCCCTTTGTCACTCTGTCTTTGTGGTGTGTGGGTACCAGTGTGTTTGCACTGGCAGGGTAAAGATGGAAATAGAAGCCCCGTGGCGTGGGCTATGGTACAAATACCAGATGTGTGCTTGGTGACTCCCAGTGTACTGAAGTTGCTCCTGTAGCCATTGTTGTAATTAGCTGTGTGGATTAGATTAAAGCTAGCGTAGCAGACCTTAACCATGTGCATATCCACTCAGACACATATGGTAAATGGTTTCTATTCTGTATTAATAACCAATTATAAGCAATGACGAAGGTTATTTTTTTTCCCTCTGGTGGCAGTGTTAAGGGTTGTGGTTGTATAGACCCCAGCTTTAGCACAGCCTTATTTCACAGAGGGAAAGAAACAAGAGGAGGGTTAGCGTTTTAGTGTATAACTGAGAGAAATTTCAGGAGGTAACTTTGTACCATCTCTGTTGCTAGTTATCATGCATCTTGGTATATTTCCCTTTACAGTGAAATATAATTCCCTAAGAAAAATTCTTCCTACTTAACAGTAGCTCACTCTCTCCTAAGTTAGGAAGACATCAGTTTCCTTTAGCTAAAATTATGTCTCTTAGTGCAGTTGTTTGGGCATGTGGTTGTTTGGGTAGATTTTGGAAATAAATATATTAGTGAATCTAGAGGTGTTTGCATTGCGTATAGATCAGGTACTCTGAAGGACTTTGTAATGCCTCTCCTACATGCCAAGCAGCCTTGGCCAAGTGAACTGCCAGTGTGAATTGGGGCAGTTTGTCCTCTCCACTGGCTACTGAGAAAGGTATTTTGCCAGACACTCCTCTCCAAAAAGCCTCAAAGGCCAATGGGGTTGCTCAGAGTTAATGACTGCACGGGATGCTTCTCAAGTGGAGAGAGGGATGATAGGAAACAAAATGTATATTTAACAGCAATATAAACATGTTGTGGAAAGAACTGTGTTTCTTAGGCCCAGTACTGCCCATGCCTGTTAAGGTTTCAAATACTAAAATGAAGTACTGGAGTGTGCTACCCACAAACTTCATTTGTGGGATGTGAGTCATTTGGTTTAAACTAGTTTATAATTTGAATAGATGGTACATGCTGGATAGCATTTTTCCTCTAGTGCTCTGGCAGCAGTCAGAACAAACTGTATTCAGTTCATTGAGATTCTTTCTGTTTGCCACTGTCAAAGGAAAGAATTCATTGACTTCTGAAACTAACATTTATTGAAGTTGAGAGGGCAAGTGCTTGCTTCATCTTGGAATGCCTCTAGGTCCACGATCAAGGAGGACATTAATAATTTTTTTTTTTACTTACTCTGTGAAACAGTTGAGTAGAAATAGGTGTAACCCATTGCTTTTTAGGAGATACAGAAAGATCTAACTGAATGGAATCAGCAGAAGCAAACAGGAATCAGCAGTGTGTCTTAGCAGCCAAAAGGGGAACCACAAACTTGAGGGGTGCATCAAGCACAGCATCACCAGCTGATCAGGAGAGGTGATTATCCCACTGCATTCAGCTTTGGTGCTGCCTCACCTTGAGTACTCTGTGCAGTTCTGGGCCCCACAGTTTTAGAAGGTCTAGAGGGGGGCAACAAAACAGCAATAGGGCTCAAAAGCATGTCCTGTGAGGAGCAGCTAAAGACTTTGGGTTTCTCTAGTCTGGCTGAGGGGCACTCTCATTGCCGTCTACAGCTTTCTGAGGACAGGAAGTGGAGACAGAGGTGTGATCTCTTCTGCCTGGTATCCACTGGTAGGAGGTGTGGGAATGCTTGAGATCTGCTCAAGCAGCTTCAGACTGGACATTAGGAAGCATTTCTTTACTGAGAGCGTCATCCATCACTGGAACAGGTTTCCTAGAGATGTGATTGATGTCTGAAACCTGTCAATGTTTAAGAGGATTTTGGATAATGCCCTTAATAATATGCTTTAACTTTTGGTGAGCCCTGAAGTGATCAGGCAGTTGGACTATAAAAGATCATTGTAGGTCCCTTCCAACTGGAATGTTCTATTCTGTTCTGTTCTGTTCTGTTCTATTCTATTCTATAATAGATGATGTAATTAAGATAAGAGCTGTGACACTAATGGTTTCATGATGTAATGATATCCAGGAGTTTAGCAGGACATTTATTTGGATTCTAAAAATATTTGAGGTCACATTATCTAAAAAACTTAAAGCAGTAAGTTCTATTAACCCAAAGTGAGGTTAATTCTGGGTGCTCCTTTGCTTAAGGGTGATAAATCCTGTGCATTGTTTCAAAAATTTTGGCCTTTATCTGGGCTGCAGAATCAATGGAAAGTAGTAACTCAGGTGGCATAGAGGGTTGAATGGATTGTAAAAGCGTAAAAGTGTTTCAGTCTCTCTGATTGTAAAGAAAAATGTTCAAGCAGAGAACATGGACAACAGCCCCCACCAAACAAGGAAGTAATGTTGCTGTAGGCTGACATTCATGCTTCTGCAGCACTGCAAAAGGTATCTCATGTCTTCCATCAACCATGTTGAGGGAGGAGCACTGGTCTTCTAAGATTATGTTGATGTTTTGGTAAGTTTATGATAATTAATCTCACAGATTTCTGACAGTGTGTTATTTTTTCTTTTTTGTTCAGATACCTTTGGGACTCTTGTTCTTCCAGTAGTGAGTATTTTTTTCCTTCCCTTCTTCCTCAGAAAATGTTGACTCCCTGTAACTTACCACCTGTTGGTGTTGGTGATGTGTTTTGCATGTGATCCCAATTATTTTCACCGTCTCGGATGAGTGTATTTACTGACCAGTAAATCAAGCGTTTTTCAGATCAAATGCTCTGAAGTAATTAAAGGATTTGGGAGCTGTTTTCCAGCATCAACACAAATTAGCATAAAACTTGAACATAGAAATTTGATTTGTGGCTTTTTTTACTGGCCAATACCTACCTCTGTATTTTAGACACACCATGAAGGCTAATTACAGCTGTGAAAATTGTGCAAAGCAGCAACTGAGAAATACTAAAATTAAAATATATTTATATACAATCTTTGTAAGGGTTTGGAATGCACATTCAGTGAAAGTGCATAAAAATCCCAAAAGTGTATCTTGAATTGTGTGTTGTGTATGAATCCTGAATTCATGATCCTGGATATTCGTCTTGAAAACCCAATCTAAAGAATTGTATATTTATATCAGGAACAAAAGGTTTTATCAAAGTCATCCATAAGTCTTGGTATCCCTTAATCCAGGGGGTTTAAGTTCTGGTCTCAAATACACTGTGTCTCTGATTAAATAATCTGGAAGTATTTGATAGATGGATAATCAATGACAATGAGCGGCTCAACATTATGATTACTAGGTTGAAATGCATCTGTATGAACTATACATTAGCAATCATAGAAAATTCTGTTCATTTAAAAAAAAATTAAGTTAACGAGTTCCTTAATATAATCTGGCCAGGTCTTAAAATGTTCGAGCATCTAAAACTAGGCAGGGTACTTTCCTCCCTCTCTTGCTGCTACCTGAAGTGATGAAAACTCACTAATTTTTTAACTGCAAGATTTTCTATTCGTTTGTATAGCCACAGTAGATTTAGGTTTTGTCCAAAGTATAATTTGCTGGTAGCAGAAGGTGGGTAATGAGTTTCTGGATTCAGCCTCATCTTTTCCAGAGGAAACAGTAGCTGCTTTGTCTGAGGTACTCGTGATGGTGGTTGGTGTAGTCAGAAGTACGTGAGATGGCCTTTTTCTCTCTTGTGTTAGGAGTGCCAAAATGGGAATAGTAATACCATTCATTTGGGATGTTTTGACTAAGATAAAATATTTTCACAATATTTTAGCAAATTCCTACTACTTAGTGTTAAAAGCTGCCTTGCTCCTATTTGGGTTGAGAAACAACCCTTTAGAGAAGGCGTTGGTGGGGCTGAGGTAGTCACTATTACTGTAGCAATTGTGGAAATGTATTAGTGCAGTTTCTGGTAGCATAGATGTGTGAAACAGGTGGGTTGTGTTGCACCTCAGCTGTCCTGATACACTGCCATGGCAACGCAAACCTCCTTGTCTCTGACCTTTACATCAAGAAAGGCAGCTTTGTCACCATGTTTTGGGAAGGAAAGATCTCTTGAAATATAAAAAGTATAAAAAATCTAGGGAGCAACCCATGCTATCTGTTGTTATTTGTAATAGGAAAGGGATACAGGAAAATAGGTGAGGTCTCTAAAAGGTGCTTACAGAAGATTCACATTTTTAAAGCAGAAATTGAAGACAATACTTGCAAGCATGTTAAAATAATGCTGTAAGAGTACAATTCACGCCTGTGAACAAAACAAGGTTATTTTTCCCCATTTTGATTTTGAATGATTATAATGTGTCCTGAACTTCTTGTAGCGAATCCTATCTGCTTTTTAGGGATTACATCTTATTGAAGAAATAGTAATATTCATAAATGAATATTTGAGGTAATAGTAAGGTAATATTTGACAGATGCAGTAGCTAAGGCTCTTCCTCTTATTTAAGATATTGCAGAATACTTGGTGTGGAATTTGGAGGTTGTTGAAATATGTGAATCATATGTTCCTGGCAATGTGTGTACAAAAACCTGCAGCTGAAGAAAATGCAAAATCTGTTTCAGTGTGGAACTTTGCATTCAAAATTTAATTCTATGAATCCAGATTTTAAAGAGGGGATGTCTTCTTCCCATGTCGTGCCTGCTCATGGGTGAAAAAGGCCTTTTTATTTTTCCCCCTTGATTTTTTCTTCCTGTCTTGTTTTTAAAATCAGAAAGTCAAAAGAGAGGGATGGAATTGTAGTTGATTCCTCTTTATAGGTAAACACACAGAGAAGGAAATGTATTCCCTACAGACATTTGCATCTACCTCATTTGTCAGCCAGTAACATTTTTCCATGTTTGTGAATCCCCGTTACCTCACTGTGAACTGGTAAAATGAGCTTTGACAGCAGTACAGCCTTTCTTTATAGCACTTGGTAGGATACTTTTGAAGTGCTGTGCCTGGTGAGTTAACAGCTGTAATTTTCATCACAGTGGAAGAGGAGTGCTTCAGTTCCATATGTTATGCTGAAAAATGCAAGCCTGTCTGCTTTAGTTGTCTTAACTTCAGAGGTTTTACTCCAGATTTACAGTTTTAACTCCAAACAGAAGCATGTGACTCTTAAGCTTTTCAGCAGGGCTGCTTGTTGGAATGAGCTATGTGCTCATTCCCTCCTTCAAAGAGATATTGTGGCAGTACAGAAGCCAGCATCTGGGCTGGGATGTCCCTGGGGTCAGTGGTTATCTGTGAAGGCTCTGCTCAAGTAAAATTTTAGTGTGCTGCAGCATTTCTGCTTTAAGCCTTTCAACCCCTGTGACTGGGATTCCTCCCAGCTAACTTTAGGAAATGATGTGATGCATCTGAATGATGAGCTCTGGATTTCCTCTGTGCACTGGAAAGGCACACAGAGAGAGAGAAGAAACCTGTGCACCATTACTCTGATCTTATGTGGTCTAAATTTCCTTGCCAGTGATATCTGTCTTTTCCGCCAGTACTGAAGGAGCCTTCAATGTCTGTTCAAAATAAGTTAACCATATACAATTTCTGTTCCTTTATTTCTTAACATTTTGGGAAAAATAATTATATTTCTTTCTAAATGAGTCACAGTATGTGCTAATGATGAATCATTAAACTGAGACAAGATCAGTGAGGTTGCTATTGAAAAGCAGTACTTCACCTCATGAGATATTAATTCCATATTTGGTTTTTCGACCCCATATGACATAAAACTAAAGACTGTAAAAAAACAAGTGCAAAATTCTCTTGCTTTCCTGCTTATCTTACTTACACACACCTTCTTCAGATCTTCTGTTTTTGGAAAACTTATTGGTAAAAAGTGACAAAAATATATTTTATTTATTATGTTATATCAAACCCAAGAAATTTCTAAATAACTGATAAGAGCACCATGTATGTATGTGTGAGACTGTGAATTGCATATGAATGCATAGATGCTTATATTGCTGAAAACCTGATTACTACTTAAAATTAGATGGAAATACGTTGCACAGATGCTTCTGATAACACATTTTCAGGTAATTGTTGAAATAGCATGTTAAAGGCATGGAAAAGATTCCCTTTCTCTTTTTGAGAATATAGAGAAGTTGACTAGTTCAGGTGTATATTAGTTCTTTATGTCAAATGTTTTTTAAATAATAGCATCTTCAACTGTATTTTGGATACCTAATGGAGAGTCACTATTTCTTTTTAAGCTGCCTCTGAACAGTGCTTCTGGGAATTATGAATTACTGGTGGAGGGCCATGCTGACGGCCGGCGCATCTTCTCTAACCGGACCAGCCTGATGTTCATGTCGAAGAGCACTTCTGTATTCATCCAGACTGACAAATCTATGTATAAACCAGGACAAGATGTGCTCTTCCGGGTTGTCACTGTCTATCCTGATCTTAAACCTTACAAAGTGTCTCTGAATATATATATCCGAGTAAGTATCCTCAGGAGCAGAGTTAGGTGTTGGAATATGTCATATGTTCTGAATTTGTGACAAATACAGATTGTGTGTATTGCTGTCTAAATCTTGCTAGCAAGGCCACTCACATTTAACATGCAGCTTGACTTTTCTCCTAGGATCCTCGGAAGAAATTGATTCAGCAGTGGTTGATGGAGGAGGGTGATTTGGGTGTAGTTTCCAAAAAATTTCAGTTATCAATGAACCCTCCACTAGGAGACTGGTCCATAGAGGTGGAAGTGAACGTGAGTATTAACATTGCCAAATCAAAGAGAGATTTATTTCTTCTGCTAGATGTGTATGAAATAGTGTTTATGTTGCTGAAACCAGTTATAAACATGGAACATTAGATGAGCAAATCCTTCCCTCATGTCAAATATTGTGCAAGATACTATGCAAAGATAATATGCAAACTGCACAAGATTTTCAATATGTATATGGTTTTGTAGGGAAGGATACAGAAACCCCATACCTACTTTATCCTAAGGTCTGTGTTTTGATTCCAGAATACAAATGTTATTTAAAAAGTGAGGGGTTGTAATATTAGTATAAAAGAAAGATGTCACCGGGAACAGTTTTTTTCTTTTTAAGTGAAATGTCTTTATGCTTATTTTGCAAGCAGATACACAGAAATTTGTTGTGCCATGCTGTGCAACCACTCAGTGTCTCAAGGCTTGAGGAACCAAGACTATTTACAGATCTTTGCCTAGTTTTAGGGGTGTTTCAGCAACTCAGTGACTGATGAGTTACTGAGGAAAAAATAACTTTGTAAAACAGAAACGATGACTAGTAATGCAGAACTGTTGCAAAACAAAACTGGAGGAGTCTGTGCTGCATGTTGCTGTTGGTAGTAGTTCTCTCAGGCCAATCCTTCAAGCTGTACACTCCTCATACACCATGGAACATGTTTCAAAAATAGCTGGAGGTTTAGCTGTTCAAAATTCTGTGTGTCAGGGTTATCCAGCCTGGTTTTAAATACCTATAATTTGGGAACTGCATTTCCTATTTGGCTTGCAGGGGCTGTTCAGAGACATTTAGCAAGTATAAACAGGACTGCTTAATGTTACGTAATGTGGGAGATGATGGGTAGAAAGGAGGAAAACTCACGTGATCGTGTATTACTTGGGAGTGACACCAGTACCAGTTATATGTTTGATGGATTTCTATAGGCTTAGGTATGTGAGGGTGGTGCTCAAGTGAGTGTCAGGACTGGATTTTTCAAACACGTTGTCATGTGGGTGTGGAGTTGTTGCTTTTTTCTGTGATGGGAAAAATGTACTAAGTTGTTCCTGTGTTCCTCCCTGTTCTCTGCCACTCCTTCCCATCCCCTGACTGCTGTTCAGTAGCCTCTCAGTCACACTGAAGCATCTGTAGTCAGACTGAGGTCTAAAGTGCAGTGAGGAAGTGGCCCAAACTGAAAAGCATCTGTGTGTTTTTCTTTGCCTAGACCAGACCAGTTCACTGATACAGGTGACAAGCCATCCCCACTTACAGCTATTGTAGGTGCTTTTCAGCAGCTGGGGAAGTGTGGCTCAGACATGGAAACAAAGGCTGGTGACTGGTGGGCTCCTTCAACAGCTCACTTGCCAAGCAAAAAAGTGTCTGTGAAAAGTTGCTTGGGCTCTCTGCAGAGGCTTGAGTAATGCTGAAATTAGGAGACAACTGATGAAGGAACTGTGGCAGCTGTTTTCAGGATCTGAATGAGTGCCACTCCCTCTTGAAACAAAACCAAAAAAGAGAAAAAACTTGTAAAGCTGAAAGAAAAATGCCTTGTAAATTCATCTGGGCTAATGAAACAGCTGTGAGACAAGTGAAGTGAAACCCTAATAGACTGTAGTTGATGGTATTCTAAATTTTAGCCATGCTACAGAAGGTTAATGATCTTGGAAAATACATGTCACAGTGGGAATGTCTCTCAAGTCATGAGTAACAAGGAGAAAGTGAATAGGGAACGTTTTGTTCCTGTCTATTTCAACACATAGCTAAAGGGCACCAGGTAAAGGAGGTAAAGAGTGATTTCAAAATGACTAAAACATCGTAACTGAACTGCAGAGCACAGCACTAGCAGTTATTGTGAATACTGAAAATTTAAGTGGGATCAAAAAATGTCTGGACAAATTCACAGTACACTCCATTGAGAACTGATGACTAAAAAGGCCTATGGTGTCAGCTCAAGACAGTGTCTCTCCTGGCTACCCTGGATGATGCAGTTCCCTAGGTGTTCTCTATTACTTAGTGGTTGCCTTCTTGGAAGATGCATTCTAACAACACAGATTGCTGAAGTAGCTGAATACAAAGGAACCAAACTTATGATAAAAGATCAGGCTAAATGGTTCCTTCTGACATTTAAACTCTTTGAATTAAAAATTAAAATAGAAGATAAAAAGAAGAGTATATTATACTTGAAAAAAAAAGTTTTAGACCTTGGTGTCCAGAAAAACCTGGCTATTCTTACAGTGCTTATCCTTTGGGAAAAGAACAGCAACCCCAGTCCCACACAGAAATACTTATGTTTGCTTTCAGGCCCTTTTTTGTTTACGCCTGCTACACTTTAATTTGCAAATTCTGTGTTGGATATAATGACAAAGCAATTTGCATTATTTCTACAACATGTGCCTACACACATCTTCATTCGATAAGAGTGTCATATGCAAGGTACATTAAATGACTATTGCAGTGTGCACACCATTAGATTAGGTCTGCCTAGTGTGTTGTCTCACAGACTTACTTTTGTGAAAGTGTGTCAACCATTGGATTAATGAAACCCTCAAGACACCTTGCAGAATAAAGGAAAAGAACTTTTCTAGTGGAAAACTCTACTTTATTCTCTTGGTTACAAGGGAGTTTATGCCGTGAAATATGAGATCCTATGGGATGGGGTTCAGTTTGAACATTAAAGTGTGTAGGGGTCTCTACGTTGGTGATATAGTGGAGATTTAGTTGGTGTTCAGTGAAAACCAGTGAGTGACTAGATTGCTCCTGGTGGATATTCCTAGCTATTATCTGAGTATTCCTCTCTTTCCTGCAGCAGTTCAGATGTTCAAGGGTGGTATAGATTTTATTGTGTCATGTATAAGGTTGCATAGATTCACCACTCTTCCTGATAACAGAGTTCACTGAGAACTTAGATTTAATGCTAAGGAAGACTTAGTATATGATTGGGATTTTTAACAGATATATCTGCCTGTCCTTAACTAGTACTGCCAGCTCTGGCTCTGCTTGGCATCCAGCAGCAGCTTATGGATCTGTTCAGGCTTTAGGAACATCTTCATATGGCAAACCCAGACTTAGCTATCCTGGTGCCATGACCTGAACTTTCTATTTAAATAGCCAGCCTTTCTTTCTCAGATTTCCCTCTTGTCTTTAAAGAATTGTTAAGTGATTAAGTAACATTTCCCTTCTCGTGATTACAGATCAGTTTCCAAGTGTACTGAATTTTGATTTTTTGGAAGTGCTGCCTCTGAATCCTGTTTTAAATCAGGTTTTGGCTGCTTGCTGCTGTTAAACATCCTGTAGTATTTTTAATAAAAGTTCAGGTGTTAGTACAGCTGTTCCAGGAAAACTTAAGACAGAGTAATTGCAGTCTGGTTTCCAAGTGTCTACCTTGTATTTTAGTTGGATATCCTATATTTCCTGTCGCTGAAAGACTTCTAGTTGCTGAGTTTTAGTAGCATGCATCTCCAACCAGGAGTTGTTTCTAGTTAAACAGCATTTTGCAGTCTAATTTATGGAAGTTGCTATGTATGAATTTATGATCAAATATTGAAGAGTAGTAATGTTTTGGGTGCAACAAGGGCTTTCCAAAATATTTTTAAGAATATTACATTTTTTTTTAAAGCTTTGGCTATAAAGCAACTTCCAGAATCAACTGGGAATGAATATATACTTTACATGTTGAATTTTTTAGCTTTTGAGGTTTAATATATGTTGCTGTGTATCCACAGTGAATTCTGTCATGTTTTACTGGTAGGTCAGTTATGGATTTCACATTCGATGTGTTAAGTTTAATGTTGCTTAATAATATAATTGCTTAAAAAACAGGTCACATTTCTTCAAAATCAGACTGTACATAAAACCTTTGGCATTGGCTGAATATTCAGCAAGTGCAAATGTGCACAGATACTCAGTCAGGATCTGCTAGTGTAAATAGTGGTGTCACTGGTGGGACTCTGACTAGCTTCTGGAGATTGCGCTATTGAATTTGAACAGAATTTCATTTTGAAGTTTGTTTCCTGCATGTGAAAACAAAGCATGGAAGTGATCATGAGGTGCTTCTGTTAGTTCTGTCTAGACAAAAATCTGTTTTATTTAGCTGCAAAGCCAAGGCGGAAGAGTGCTCCTGACAGGGCCTGTGAGACAATGAGGTAGCCCCAGGAATGCAGCCGGTGCCAGCACTGTGCTTTTCCAGGGTAAAGCCCTGCACCACACCCAGAGTCTTTCCCCATGCTCTAATAGCAATACATGTCAATGTCAGAAACAAATAAGAAAACAGACCCAGACCAGTCTCATTTCAGGGACTTTCTGTTGCCAAAGAAGAAAAAAAAATGTGTGGGGACCTGCTCCTGTGACCTCACTTTTCCCTGGATCAGACTCAGTGAACTAAAACAGGATGGTTCATCACAGCAGAGCAGAATCTAGACAGTAGTTGTTAGGGATTCTTGGATGTCAGGATACACAGCATCTAAGGCTCCCCTGCAGAAAGGCTCATCCTCATCATCCCAGAACACTTACATGGATCTCTTCTGGCACTGTTTTCTTACTCTGGGTGATTGGCATAGAATGCAATAGATGTTCTGCAGTTTAATAAATGCTGATTTAGAGCAAAATGTTGTTAGTCTGGAAGGGTGAGTGTACTTAAGAAGCAGGAGAAGGCATGGAAGACAAAACCTGCGCTAGAATAAAGCAGCTTTGGAAAAAATGGAATAGGCATGGTGTTGTTTTCCTATCTTAAAGAAAACCCCTAAAAATCTCTCTTGGGTTGTGCATATATAACTGAGTGACTAACTGCTTGTCTCAAAAGCCACTATTCCTGGAAACTGGTTTAACAACTTCCACTTCAATATATTTGAACAATGTTTTCCAGAGAGATAGCCTTGCCCTGATGAATTGATATGATAGAGTGGTTGAAGTGCTGTTACTTGTCCTACTTCAGACCAGCTTGGCTAAAAAATGTGTTAGTGGAAAATCTGGCCTGGTATTCATATCATCAAGATGACCAAGCAGGGTCTTTGCCTTTCCCTGAACTGTGAAGCACAGCTTGATTTCTGTCACAAAGTTTGTCCTTTCAGAGAAGATGCAGCCAGCAGTACTAGTCTCACTGTAATCTCTGTTTCCTACTACTTACAGTTCACTTAGTTTTTAACTGTACTTTTTTTTTTTAAACAATATTTTAATTTCAAGGGAGATGCTTTTTCACCATGCTGTCTGGGGTAATATTTGTTCAGGGTTTGCTTTATGGCAAGGGTCACATATATACTTAATACTGGTAATAAAAGCTGTACAGAGAATAAGATGTGAGATGAATTCACTACAAGTAATTTCCCTAAGATTTGTGTTCCTAAGACTACCTGATAGTAATCTGGTTGTGGGATGATTTATGCATGTCAGTGCTGTAGCATTTTGTGTTGCAAGTATTATGATTTGCACAAATATTGTGAAAATAGCTGATTCTGCATGTATATTTTCAAAACTAGGAATATAAATATGGCAGTTATTTTGGGGATCAGTGACTTAATCATGAAATTGGCGGCAGTCTGATTTTTACTTTGATAGGAGTATTTTGCTAGAAAATGTGTAAATGCAGATTATATAAAGAGCTTGGTCTGAGATGCTTAACGTGCAAAGTTGTTGATCAGGTAACAAAAATTTGTAATTGTTTCCAGCTTAGGTCCTGGGTTTTCACACTGGAGTTTTCAGTTCATCCTCTCTTGCTACAAACAGTCATTCCTATCTGATAGATCTTGATGCCACCTGGCAATTGGTTATCCATATTCATTCTTCTTTTCTCTCCTGAAGGAAATCAGGAAATAAGTGAAAAATTTAGAAAAATAGGAAAATAGAAGAGGACACAAGTAACAGCACATTATGTAGTTTTTTAAATTTTCTTTCCTTGATTTTAAGTAAGAAATAGCTGAGACAAGAAGATATAACACAAGAGTATCTCTGCTGAAGTATGACTGTAGACTAACAAAACTGCAGCCACCTTTTGAGTAAATGTAGAATCAATCATAAGATTATACATGATTTTGAAATAGTCTAGTTCACTAGATAGACACTGTAGGAGCTTCTTGTTTGTAGAAGCTGGTTTAAGATGTACTAGCAAAGATGCTGCTGGTATATCAGTCACAGTTTATGGTAGTTCTGCAATGTAGTTTTATGCTAGCTAGCTCAAGTATTCCATTTTTTAAATACAGAAACTAGGCATAGGTAGATGTCTGCAGACTGGAAGATGCACAAGCTGTTCATGATAAATACTTACAGTCTACTTCACATGAACTTCTATGTCCTTCTGTTTTGCAAATATATACTAGTGCTCTCGATAGGAGCTGATAATAATTGAGCCATGATTTAAAATCCACCATGTCAGAAATTGTAGTTTATTTGAATATGGGTGGGATTTGGCCAAGAAGGTATGTTAAACTTATTAATCTAACCAAAAGTGTATGTATTTTCTCATATGAATTTTTTTCAATAGGGTCAAGTTCATTATCAAAGATTTAAAGTGATGGAATATGGTAAGTGTTATTTAAGGGCATTTAATAGTGGCCAAAATCAGTAGTGATTCTCTGTTAATTTATACTAGCTTCCCTTGGCTGGCGTGAACATTTTAAATACTCACAGAAAGTTTAGTTTCCAAATCTGGCTTCTCTGAGACTGACTGAAAAATGCCACCTTATCATCTGGCCTGCTTATCTTTGGTAGTTTTAATGATCCCAAAATATCTGTATAGTATCTGGTTGTGAAGCTTGCTGATGATTCTGTAAAGGCTGAACAAACTAAATGTTTTATATTTCAGACTTACAAGCTTATATGCAGGCTGCTTTTATGATGCTTTTTCTCCTTTCAACAAATAGTCTTAGTCTGGGGATTGGGTTAAAAATCTATCTTATCTTACATTAGGAAACTTAAGAAACTAGTAGTCTTTATCAAACGACATGTTCTGCCCTTGTTACTTAAAAAATATAAATATTCTTTCTGTGAATTTAATGCTTCCTGTAATTTTTTTTAGTTTTACCAAAATTTGATGTCATGATAAAAACACCCTTATACTACTCTTTGAGAGATGAAGATGTAACTGGTGTTGTCTCTGCAAAGTAAGTAAACCACTGATGCTGCTGTCACTCTCACTCTTTAGAAACTTACTGTGGGTATCGAAGTGTCAAAGTAAAAACTTATATTTAGAGTGCTAATAAAGCTCCTTCTATTCAAAATTAGTTGGCTAGTATCTAATTACTGGATGTTGTAACAAGGTTCAATAATATTCAGACTTCTAAGAAGTACTAGTTCTTCTGGTCTTCTAAACAATAATTCTAGACTATAGCTATACATTTTCAGCTACCTTATTTGAAAATTTCTGAAGTTTTTTGCTTAGAATATGTCTTTTGATGCTTTTTTTTTTTGTTCTTATAGTTCTTTTATGGTACTCTCCAATTTACCATGACTGTTTTTATAGACATGATGGTTCTTTTTTACAGAGAGTTTCTATTCCTCTTACACTTATAGATGTCATAAACCCCATTTTCTTCTCTGGAGTATTATTAGATCAAGTTAAGTACAGGGATGCTGCCCAATGGCAGTACATTTTCAAGGATAATGGCAGCTTATTACTGTAATTAGGTCTGCTTAGACTGAGTTCAAATGCAAGTGCTATCAGAGTTATTCCTGTAACTACACTGTTTGATTTTATTTTCTGTCTGCTTTTGAGCTTTGATATTACTTAAGTGGCTGCATAATGATTTAAAGTACTTTAAACTTATCACACCAGCATGCATTATTGCTGAGGACTAGAATGATTTTTGATGTCCTGTCTGTCCCCATGTCGTTCCTCCCCACCTTTGCTTCTCTGTCTCAATCTGATAATGTCATGGTTTCTCTTAAATATGACTTGGAAACATTTATGCAAAATTTTATTTTATTGCTGCTTAGTGTCTGCAGGTTGCTACTGTCACCCTAAAAAGGGAGTATGTTACAGTTTTCAGATTTGCCACAGCTGGGGATTGTTTGTTATGATTTCTTGAGACTGTGATGACTAAATAATTAGTAAAAATTATTACCAAATATCTGGAGAGATCTCATTTTGCGTTAGCAATATTTGGTAAGCAAAATACTTACACTTCCCACATCCCCTTTTAACTCTACTTTATATCAGTTATGATGCTACGTCAGTAGCATGTATCATGTATTGATTCAATAACTTGCTTTCAGCTTACTATAGTTAACTTCTGTACACTGTACAGCCCATAATAGTTGTAATAGGTTTGCAGAGCTTGTGTACAGGAAAGAGCAGCACTGTGTATCTTCTCCAGGTTTTGGACTTCCAGCTTTAGTGTTGAGAAACTGGTCTCAGTATGGCAAACTCCATGTTTCAAAGTAGAAATGTGTTCTAGCCACGTTAGAGGCCAGAGAATAATATTTTAGTAGGATCTTTTGCCTTGAGAGCTCTTCAGGAGCCCAAGCCCTTTGACTTTTCCCGATATGTTTCAGGTACACGTATGGAAAGCCAGTAAAGGGAACTGTAGCAGTCACTTGCCTGTCTGTCTCTTACTGGACAAACAAGAGAAATATAACAACAACAATGGAGGTAAGTCATCTCTTAGCAGTTTGTTTAAGTCTGTGTCCTGTTGTGGGTTAAATTATGCCTGGAATCATTTCAGAATGCTGAGTTCAGCTGGCATGGTCTGTGGAGTGACTTGCATGGAGAGTGTTAAACTCTCTTTAATTTCCAGCCTAAAGCATCTACATTCAGACTGCATGTTGGGAATGATACTTGGCACCTGTGCTCCCTTCACTTGTGCCTGGAAGTTACTTCGGAGAGTACCAGTTGACCCAGGTAGAAAAATTTTCCAGGAGTCACATAGGTGCTGGAGTACCCTTGCTCAGCAATGCTCCCTGGCCCTATGTCTGCCCCTGCACACTGAGCTCTGTGTCACAAGGCCAGAGGAGAACACTCCAATTGTCTAGGTGGAGCTCTAGCATGGTAGAAACCAAAGCATTTTGCCTACTAGTTGCCAGCAACTACATTTGAGCTACTGCACTATTGTAACCTGAAGCATGAGTTTTAAAGAGACATACAGTTTCAGTCTGAAGACTTAAAAGAGGTGATAGATTCATTGCATTCTCTTTGCAAAATCAGACATTTTACTTCTGAGATATGGACTGTGTTTTAAAAAGGTTTAATTTTTGCTACATGAAGTGACTGTAATTTTCAGTTCGCTGACTTCAGCCGCTTGTCTGACTTCAGTGCCTTCAGCAGCACTTAGACTACAGAAACTCTGAGCTCAGGTGTTCAGTAGGGTATACTCCTCTTCTCAGGCAGGAACTTGCTCATTGCATTTTCCTGTAAAGCTTAGGTACCACTGCACTAGCCACGGAGACGTGGATAATTGTAGAAATTAGGAAAAAAAAAAACTTTCTCCATAAAGCATTGTTGCCTCTAAAATAGCAGTGAACTTCTACTGGATTTAATAAAAATGGTTGCTGACAGCAAAAAAAATAAAGGGTCAGCATTCATAATTTTCTGGTTTTGACACTCCAAAACTTGTATGTGGAGAGAGCTACAAGACTTAACCAGAAATAAGCTACTGTAGACGGAAAGGTGTCCTTGGCTTTTCTTGGCTCAACAATTATTTCTTTCTACATTGCAGATAAATGGATCTGTGAATGTAACCTGTAACAAGCTTATGTTGCAAAACTTGAATGCTGAGCAGTCGTGGCACCAAGGTGATGGCGACTACACAGAGCCAATAGAAATGATTGCAGTGGTGACTGAGTCACTCACAGGTATGTGGCTGTGTCAGGGCTTCTGACAGAAATCCAGAGGAGGTGGTGCTGGAAGGCCTTACTCCTGTGTGGAAGAGCTTGGAGAACTAGAAAAATATCATGTAGTGATGTCAGCACAAAATACCTACATTCAAATATATTATCTGAATGTTACTTAGCTAGAAATTGAGTAGTTAAACCAGCTGTTAACTTGGTTGAATAGAGTTCTATACTAAATGTTTTATTAAATAACCAAGCAACACTTTCTGATAGGTGCTTAAAGTCAGTAACTGATCATTTTTGATGAGAAGAGCAGGCATAAAGAATTGGTAGCATTAACCTGAATTTTACAAACTTAAGGTTAATCATAAACTTGCCAGAGTTGTGTGTTTATAAGCCACATTAGTAGAAAGAGTTCCCTGGCCCTAGGTTGTCCACAGTCTAGCCTCTTCTAGATGGACTACTTTGCAAACTGAGGGGTTTTTGTGAGTTCATGTTCCACTGCACCTTGCACATTAGGGAAAAAAAAAGTCATGTGTACAAAATTTCTGCCTGTCCCAGAAACTAGGTTTCGTTACAGACTTTTTGTAGAAAAACCCAGCAAGGTGAAGCTGGCTGATTTGGGATTTAAGAAGTTCCTTCCTTGTGTCATTCTGACATAGTCTGTGTGAGTGGAGCCCTATGTGGTATGTCTTATTTGGCCTTGTGGCAGGCAGTACCAGTACATCTACCACCTTTGCACTGATGCTCAGCTAGAAGGATGAAGAACGATAGGAGTGGAAATGGTGAAAATTATGATAGAATTATTTCAAAGTCATGGGCAGTAAATTGCTGCTAAAGTAATATATGTGTTAAATGCATGTTGTATAAACACATACAATTATTCTACAGGAATCTCCCAAAATTCAAGTATCATCATATTTCCAAAGCAAAGTGACTATTTCATTGAATTTCTGGACTACTCTAGAGTTATAAAGCCTTCTCTGAACTTCATAGCTACAGTAAGTTCTTTCATTTGATTATCATCTATGGATAAACAAATGTGACTTCTCCTCTATGCTTAGATAGCAAAGTTTGCCTTGGATTTTTAAGTCTAATTTATAGATTTGTTTTCAAATTCCCTCTTTTTTTGACAATACATATCAGCAAATACTAAACTTGGAGGCAATTGCTCTAGAAAAGGGTGAAGTGGCAGGGAATGCTGTAGTCTTGGCAGGATATATTTGTGCATAGTTTGTCAGCATTCTTATGGAAGAGAAATCTTCCCTAGCTGGTTCTTTTCCATTAGGTGACTGTGCTTTGAAACAATAGATTAGTTATGGAGTTCCAAAGCTCTTTATAATATTTGTATATCTAACTGTGTATATACATATGTATATATACACAGATACAGAGACACAAATATATACTTTATATCGTGCATTTATATATTTAAGCAGTTTTTACATAATTCAGTTAAAACTCACCAAACCACATTGCTCTCAAGTGAAAGTGTTGTTTGTCTTCTGTCCTGTCTTTTTCATGCCAGCTGCAGTCCACTCATAGAAGTATTTCATGTTCTTCATTCTGTCCCTCATCTGCATTCAGTATTTCTACATTTTGCAGAGGTTGCGTGTTGTACCACTGCATTTTGCTTGAAAAGGGGAATCAATTTTACAGTTCCTGAGCTTTTATTGTATAGAAATGAGACCTAAATAGCAGTGATTTAGGATGAATATACTCTTCCAGTGCAGATTGGCTCAAGACATAGCTTTATGCTGGACTGATCATTTGAGCTTCTGAGTTTTATGCTTTTCATTTTCCTTGCCAGCATCCCAGTTTGAATCCACCTGTTTTTTTCTCCTCTTCCAAATATGAGCTGAGTGAGAGATAGCTGAGGCATCTGGCAATTCTTGCGGGTGTCAGACAGGAAGGTATCAGTTATGCTCCCAAAGAAGTGTGAATGGACAGCTGCTGCTGTTACTAATAAGTGGAGATTTCCATATGGTCTTCAGAGAGAGAATAGGAAAACAATGGCTGAGGAGGAGAGGTAATGCAGTGACATCTATGGTCTGAAAAAGAAAAGGGCAACATTAATTCGGTGCTTTTAAATATAAAAGTTGGTGGTTTTTTGTAATGTAGAAAAAGAATGATTTTACTGGATGAACGTCTGCTTGAATATGGGCATAAAGGTTGTAAATTGTGGTGCTGACTGATGTATAGTGGAGTGAAGAAGTTGCACACTGTCAATTTTGGGCCTAGTTTCAGTCTTCAGCTCATTTGATGAATTAATAAACACATCTGCCTCAGCATGTCTCTGCTCATCTGACTCATTTTCCCACACATGATGTAAGTTAGGTTGCCCTTTCTTGTGGTGGTGAAATGCAAGTGATAAAATTAAGTATTCAGACTGTAGGTAGGTTATGTATAATTTACCCGAGACACAAACATTTTTGACTGGAAGAGTAATTCAGAGAGCTGAAATGCAACATGTCTCATTTCAGTTCCATCTACTTTGTTTTAACTCTTTTTTTATTCCCTGGAGTTAAGAATAATTTTGTTCTTGCCTGACTTGCCTACTTGCAGTAGGGTAGCTGCTAGGGAACAAAAATAGAGCTGTTGGTGTGTGAAAAATCAGAGGATGCCTTATTTTTCTTGGTATGATGTGAGTGCAAATATATTGTTACATGCTATGTGTTGTGCATTTTATCTTTACCCTGTTTGATGGGTTTGATAAGTGTTTTCTTTCTTTTTGTTTAGCTAAAAGTGTCACGTTCTGATAGCAACCAGCTGACAGCTGAAGAGAGGAGGAATCTTGTAACAGTCACTGCACAACAGTCAGACCTGCTTTTCCATCACTCTTCACTTTCTCACCTGGAAAATGAGGCAACAGAGGAGAGAAATCTGACAGTCCATGTCTTGAACTACACAGTCCCAGAAAATGGAGTAATTGATGTTGAGTTTCCAATCCTGTCTGATACAAAAACTCTGAGAGTTCAGGTACTGCTGTGTAACATGTTGCTTTGGAGTGTTGACACACTAAATTGCGTGGGTTGGGATCAATGATATGCTGTCCTGCTATCTGCAACAGCTGACATGTCACCTATTGTTATTTTTGTTACTTCATGTTGCAGCTGGAAAAAAAGTGTGAGATCCTGTCAAATGGGATCTAATAATTGCAGCAAGAAATCAAAGGAAAAAAAAACCCAGATACCCAAAACAAGCATAAAGTGGTCTTTTGCTAAGGCTACCATGCTCTTTTAAGCTGTACCATATATATGAACATCACAGATTTTGCTGTTTTGCTAAGAGGTTTTTTTTTGCACTGTCTCACAGGCAGAGTTCCTCAGCAGTAAGACTGACATAGGCGTTTATGATGTGTTCAGCTCTCCCAGTCAGACTTATCTCCAGGTTAAAACAAAGAGCCAGGATATAAAGGTACAGTCAGACAAAACTTGCCATGATAAAAACCAAGTTACTCATTGTTTTTTCATACTCATCCATATGAATCATATGTTTTTCCTAGGCTGGGGAGCCTTTTGAGCTGAGCATTGCAAGCAACAAGCCAGTGAGAGGGTACCACTATCTGGTAAGTTACTGGCTTTACATATTGGGACAATCCAAGATGACTTTTACCAGCTTAAGAAATACTCCAGTGGGTGGAATGTGATTAGACATTAGAGAGATTCAGCATTTTTAAATTGTACTTTGTGAAAGAGGAGGCTCAAAAACTTTCTTTCCACTAGGATGGTCCTTTTTGAAAGAGAGCTCTATTTTTCTGCCTAGGAGGAATGCCCCTGGCAGCCTAAGGAGGTGCTTCTGGAAAAAGTGCTTCTCTGATCTGGGTGTTGAGTTCTCTCTGCTTGTAGATGTGAGACAAGGCACAGCCTGTGGGTGCAGGGTGAGAAGAGCTGCCCACTGAGGAAACAGATGGATGAGTAGACAGAGTGGCATTGTTAACAAGGGAAATTCATAGGAAACATTTTAAAATAAATGTCTTGGGTAGTGGCTTAATTGCTCAGCTGCTCTACTGTATCTTGCAGGACCTGAATGGAAAGATATATTGTATATACCATCAGAAGTTTCCCATCCTGTCTTTAACACATGCCTGTCTTGTTGTCAGTCTGCGTCTTAATGGTCATGATAGCGAGGATTCTTTTTCTTTCACAGACTTTAACAGTAAACTGAATTAGGAAGACCATATAAAATTTGGGCATTCATATGTATTTTCTAAAATAGAAACACTCTCTAGGAAGTTTAAAATAAATCAGGTCCATGCAACCGAAGGCAGGGAACTGTCCTTTATCTCTCTGTCTTCATTAGTAAGTGTATGATCCAGTAGGAGCAAATTTAGAGTAAAAAAATCGATGCTGTGGACCTGAAATCCAGGTCTTTGAGATATCTTCAGCCTGGCTCTAATCTGTTTTGTTAAAATGAATGCCTGCTTTTAACTGGCGTGCATTACTAGACCCCAGTTCACACTCTCCATGATGCAAACCAAAGTGTTCTAAGTAGGATGTTTTGGAGGTTTGCCTTTACAACTGCATGCCTGATCCAAACTCAAATGCTGTTACAGGTGACCCACATGAGCCAGCCCTATTACTGTTGTATTTTTATGTTCTCATAGCATATTTTTGCACTTGTTGTAATTCTTTACTTGTCCATAGTAATACAGGAATTAAAACACACAAAAAAATAAATCTATTATTTAAATATTACATTACCTAACATGCCCATTTTCACAGAACTGGCCTACCACTTAGTAAAAAAAAATGAATCACAGCTGTGTGTCTCTTCTTCCACAGCTACTTGTAGAACAAATTGCTGAGCTTATGACATATTGAAGATACCAACAGTTTGAGTGTTTGATTTTTTTTCTCTTTCAGGTATTATCTAAGGAGCAAATTATTGCTTTTGGCACAAAGTCTACAAAGACATTCACTTTAACAGCAGATAATTCCTGGGCTCCTTTGATATCTATACTTGTATTCTATGTAGATGACCTTGGAGTGATTGTAAATGATGCTCTCACTGTCCCCATCCAGCCTGCTTTGGATGACAAGGTAATTGTACTGAACTTGAGTCTGAGACCATGTTTTTGTCTGAAAGTTGTGTGGTAGCTTAAAAATTTTTTTCTTTA
The DNA here is from genome assembly GCA_013400955.1 of Drymodes brunneopygia. Taxonomy (NCBI): domain Eukaryota; kingdom Metazoa; phylum Chordata; class Aves; order Passeriformes; family Petroicidae; genus Drymodes; species Drymodes brunneopygia. Next base: position 1,235,522 of record VZTZ01012108.1, read on the forward strand.
GATCACAGGATCATAAATGTAAAATATTTTTGTTGAGGATCCAATCTGAGGTTTGTGCAAGTCTTTGGAAAGACTTTTGATAATACCAACTAGGGTCCAGTTTTTGCATATTTGAATATCCTTTCTACTGTGCTGTGTTTTCCACATAAAAAGATGCACAGCATCTCCTTGTGTTTTTAGTAGTTTGGTCAATTACTGAGCCAAAGATTACTCTGGCCAACATAGTGACAAGGTATCATAAAATGCTCTAAGGGTAGACGTGTAAAAGTTTATAAAGACCTTCTTCTAGTCAGGCAGCAGTCACATTGTGACCAGTGTTTGTGTTTCATATGACTATCCATACTTTAACTTCAAAAAGTTTGAAGAAGAGTAGGAAATTGCCTGTTGCATCAATGAATTGATTTTTCCAGCTTATTTACCAGGATAAGATTTGATCCTTTGTGCAAATAAAAGCCTCACTATAACTTTTTAGAGGTGAGACCATCCAAAGGCTGGATGGGTTCAAATTCTTTCTCTCCTCTGGAGACTTTAACATTTATAACCAGACATCAGTAGGGAGCCTGTTTGTCCTGCTGCATGAAAAATGTCTCCATTTGCCTCATGATTTATCCAAGTTGGGAAAAAGACTCTCAGAGATCCCCAGTGTCCCAAAGGTTCCAGGAAAAGGAAATCCAGGGTCTTAATAATGGCTGAATAATCTAAAAAAACCTACTTACTGGGGGTTATTAGTGGCTTTAAATATCTCTGTAGAATTTAAATCAGTGCTGTGTTTTACTTTTTTCTAGATTAAAATCTCTTGGAGCAAAGATAAAGCGAAGCCATCTGAGAAAGTCTCCCTTAGAATCAGGACAACAGAGCCAGGATCAGTAATTGGACTTTCAGTTGTTGACAAAAGTGCAAAGCTTCTGGGAGAAAGTAGTGACATAACAGAAGAATCTGTAAGTATATGGGAAAAGAAGGTTTTCATTATTGTGTGTATGAGAGATGTATGTTTGTGGAAATGTTACAGATTATATGCTGAACAAGTAATGTTCTTCGAGCATGATTTTTAGCCTGTAATTATGAATTTTTTTTACTTTTTTAAGTAACATGAGTGGCAAAGACTGCAAGGCTTAAAAGGTAATAGGCACAGCATTTCCGATTCCAGTCAATACTTCATTGTTCTTCATTTGAGAAACTGTTAAGACTTGGCAGTGTCTTCTTTCAGGAAAGACAAAGAAATAAAAAAAAAACCCTAGTGATTTGTGCTTTGTGCTATTTAAAATGAATAATATATTTTTTTTCTTGGAGGGCAGAATAAATTATTCATATTTTTAAATTACCTTTACTGCTGCATCTACAGTTTGAAAAAGTATACAATATATATAATTCCTCAAGTGCTCAAAGGACATAGCCTAAGTAACATAAAATATCAATGGGCTGTAGGCTCTGTTCTAGGCTTATGTACAGTCTTGGTCTCTCTTCCATTAATCATAAAGCTACTATAACCTAACCCCCTTCATTCTCTCACAGATTCTTTTCTCTTTAGCGTGAGAGCTGAGCAAGCTACAGCTTGTGGTACAGGTGTATGAATTAGCAACAGTGAAAGTTCTTGGAACGGTGAGCTGGCATTCAGTCTGTGGATGATTTTTTTTTTCTTAGGTCCTCCATGAGCTCAATTTATACAACACAGTTCAGTATTTCCCCCTGGTCAGAGGTTCTTTTGGTGTATTTCAGGTACATTTTTTTTCCATAATTCTTGGCTGTTGTTTTTTTTACTGCTTAGTGATTTGCACATCACTTGCTAGAAAAAAGTGAACTTTCTAACTTTTGCAACTATAGACAATGTACTGTTTTCATGGCTTATTTGAGTTTGAAATTGTGAATTTTGTCAATATGTAAAATTCTGAATGCCAAGGAATATACTTATTTTTCCATAAATACAGGTTGCTTTATGCTTGATATAGTCTTCACTTTGAAAAGTTTTCAGTCATTATGGCAATATTCAGATTCATATTATCTCAGATTTTTAGGTACCTGTATGTTATTTGTTTTAGATTTATGCTTGCTTTATGACTTTATTTACCTAAAAAGAAAGAGGAGGTAAATAGATAAGCACTGTTGATGTCCTGTGTGCCCTGTATTGAGATATACTGTATAAATTTTATCCAGAAATGCAGCCTTTGGGTATCAACTGATGCAGTTCTTGAGGAGGATAAGGAACATTTTCTTTGTAAGTAATACAGCAAACGCAGTCAAATCTAACTTACTGAGTGGGGAAGCAGGTCTATGGAATAAGGCCCCTATTATATCTCCTTACTGTGCTGCATACAGATTACATCCAGCCTTGCAAACCATTACCATTTCAAAGGTTCAAAACATACAAAATACATATGATCAGCATTTTAGAAATGTTCCTTTTTTACTGCAATGACATTACCCCTTAAAGGCCTGAGGGTGAGTGGAGATGTCGTTTACAGCTCCAGTTGATAAATGTTGCAGTGGTTTGTCATGTGTAGCCAAATTACACCAGTTTCATAAGCCCTCCACAGAGGCCATGTAGAAATTCGTGTGAAACTTTTTTTATTCTTAAAATAAAAAAGTTCCTAGTGGCACAGTGTAGTCTTATCATATGTAACAAAACTATAGATTAGACTCCAGAAAATACATTAATTTGGCTTTTTTTAACTGTATTTATTAGAGTTTTCTAAATGTGGATATTTGTAGGTAGGACAGTATTTTTTTTTTCGTAGATGGTGGAATGATACCTATAGAGGATGGTTTCGGTGATGATATGCCAGTATCAAAAAATGGACCTCCTGATTTCAACAATCTGTATGTGAGGACACATTTTCCAGAGACCTGGCTTTGGATTGACACTAAAACAAGGTATAAGCTAGAAGCAAAAGGAAACTGCATTTGCCGGTTTTTGTTGTAGATTTCAGTAGTAGTCTGCACCGGTGCTGAGGAAAAATGTAACTTTATTTATATTCTGCTACCACCTAGAGGCCACAAGTGAGATTGAAGATCGAAAAAATGAGGAACTGTACAGCTGCACAAGAGAGGATTGTGCCTGACTGAAGGCCTAGGAGTTTCAACAGAAGCTAGATAAAATCCTGGAGACAAAAGAAATAAACTCTTTCTTTTACAGATGGGGAAATAAGGGATAGGGAGACCTAGCCTTTTTCTCTACAGTACATAAAAAGATGGTGACTAGCCCAAAAAGGGAAATCTATTACTATCTACACCTAACTCAATGAGTAGTTCAAACTGTCGAATGATGGTGAAATCTGACCTGCGTTGTGAAGCACAAATCTTGTATTCTTTTAGAGCTGAGAAGTTCAGGAAGCAACCGTCACCTGGGATTGTTTTAAAGGACCTGTAAAAGTGGATTACATGTAATGTGATCCAGTGTAATTACCTTCAATTGATGTAATTTAAAATAATTTAAATTTTTAAAAGAATTTTGATACCATCACAGTATTTCTAAATGGCTAGAAAAAGAAAAATGGATAATGAGCAGCTTTTCTTTCCAGGAATTTGGACTTAATTTTCATGCATTTTAAACATATGTGTCCACTTACTGATGTCTGTAAATGGATGGTTTTGAAAGTGTACTCTCCCCTTCTGCCATCAGATCTGACACAGAAACCACAATGGATGCCATTGTTCCTGATACCATCACATCCTGGGTAGCCAGTGCTTTTGTGATCTCTGAGACCGGTGGGCTTGGAGTGACCACTGCTCCGGTGGAGGTACCATCTCACTAGAGTTCTCCTTTAAGGCTGTAACACTGTAGGTTGTCACTGGACTCTCTGATTTACTTCTAACAGCAGCATCTCCTTATCCTAATGAAGACATTGAGAGGCTGTGTATGTTCAAACTGTAAATAGAACATCATCACTGCAGACATATGTGATACTGTATCTGCCTTCCCTTCCTGCTCATATGAGTATCTAAGACTCCACACAGATATTTTTATGACTATTTCTGTTGGAGTGTTTTTTTGTTAAAGAACTTCCAGGATGTGCCTATTTCAGAATCTTTTTATGTGGAAAGGGGGAATGACTATTTGGGAACAGTGTTTCGTGTTTTCTTGGCTCTACCTGGAGAGCAGTCCATGAGTTGATAATGCATGCAGTGAGGTTTGCCCAGACTGGCAGGGAGGAGGTGGCTGGGATGTGAGAGGCATTTGTCTGCTGCTCTGCTAACACTTCTGGCTAATGCTTACTCCAGGAGGGAGAACAGGAGAGTTGATTTAAGACTAAATTTATCTGTCAAAAGCAGTGGTGGAGTAAACACAGGTACAACCTGCTCTAGGTAGACTTGCAGGGGGCTTGGACTAGATGCTATCCAGATGCTATCCCTCCCAGCACAGTCATTCTGTGATCTGTGATAGGTGCTAAGTTTTGGATGACTTAGCTTGAGGAGCAGAGTGGACTCTGAAAGCTAGCCATGGGATGAGATTCTTCTTGCTCCCAAATTCCTGTGTCCTGAGGCTCTTTTCATGCTTCCAAGTGTTTGAGGAGTCTAGCAATTTAAGCTAAATTCAGCAGCCCTCAGGTTAGATCTCTAACCTGAGATTCCCGGTGTACAAGTGCAGTTGTCCTAGGATCACTTCGTATTCAGAGAGTTGTTTAGCCTGTTTAAAATAGGAATAAATTCTTGAAGTCTCACTTAGCTAGTATTTTACAAACATGGAATAATCCATCCATTCATTATGTAAAGATCCTAGAGAAACCATGTTCCTATCAGGGAAAATTCTGCTTCCTTATTTAAGTTTGGAAAGGTTGAGACTGTAGTAGTGGGGCTGTAGATCTCCATCTTGCTTTCTGGACTAGTGTAAGCATAGCTTGAAGACAGCCAACTTACCCATTTAAGTTCTCGTGCCCTCAAATTTTTGGGGAGGGGCAACTTTTGAGATCCAAAATGAGATCTAGGTCCAGACTTCACAGTTGGCTGCTATACCAGACACAGAGGATATGCTTTGAACATCCTGATCTGAATTCCACTACAGAATTTGGAGCCCAATCTGGATTTTGTGGCTAAGGCTCCTTTGAGACTGGAATCTTGATTCTTGTTTCATTCACTTGGCTTGGCAGAGATGGGACAGAAAGAGGAATAGTTTTCTGATTAAAACTGTATGGAAATACACACTGGGCCTCTCATCCTCAAATGTGAGAAGGCTCCAAGTAGAACAGATGTTGAGATAATAATTTTGCTATAATCACCCCCATGCACTGTTCAGTACTTCACTATTGTTGGGACATTTAGGTTGTGCTTAGAGTTCCATATGGCTGAAACATGTTAATCAGTGCCATACAGAGAGGCAAGTAAAAGAAAGACATGAAAAATGTAATGGGGGAAATAAATAAGTGACATCTGTATGGTTTATGTCATGTATTGCTTTGCATCGTATTTTTTTTTGACTTCTCCTACACAGAGTGTCAATAATTTTACTCAGTTGTATTTTATTGTAATATACTGGCATATTCCTGAGTGTAAAGCTTCAGTTTTAAAGAAAAGTAAAACAAAAAAGACAAAGAAAATAAGTACATAGGGAAAACCTTTACTATGGACTAACCAAAAAAATCTCCATCAGAACTTCTCTGATGTTTAATATGTGAAGAGGTTTATGACATGGAGTTTATGACACAGAGCAAACTTTTTTTTTTTAAACAAAGCATTGGAATATTTCCTAGCTAGAAAAGGAAAGCTGAGGTATTTTTGTTTCTGAAACTCAAAACACTTGGAAGATTTTTTAAATGCAAACCAAATAAAAAGAATTTTTAGTTGACATTTTGATAATAAAGGATATAATGTCTCAGACATTCTTACAGTACACATGTTCATAAACATTTTTGATCCCATTTAGCTTGATGAGACCTTACCACTGACTTCTTAGTGCCAAGACTTATTTCAAAACCCTCTGTTCACATATAAAAGAAACTGCTTGCTGGTATATTTCTGCAGTTTTTATTTTAATTAATTTTTAGAAGTAAAACTAAAGAACTTTTGCTAAGATTAATCTTACTGAGTAAAAAAAAAAAACATTGTAAAGTGTTGTTGAGTTAGAAAATTTGGATGAGTCAGTTATTTAGTTGTATTGACATGAAGATAGGTCAACTGACATTAATCCATTACTTTTGTACTCAAAGCAATTCACAGTTAACTTAATGAGAGCTCAGGACAGATCACAGCTTCCAAATTTGCCAGATTATAGACTCTTAGTCCTAATTCAGTTGCCTCTGTTGGGACTGCCCTGTCAAAGCTGTCAGCAGCTCTCATCTGAATGGTGTCTCGAAAGGTGCTAATGACCAGAAGCTTCTTTGCCTTCTGTTTCAGCCCTGCAGTAATACATTTTGTCAGCTGTAGAGTACAACTAAACATTACTCTGTCATTGTATTTAAAAATGGTTGGAAGACACGTTGTAATGTAATTTTCTTTCTAGTCTCTGATTGTAGGGGTTCATGACTGATTTTGTTTTGCAGCTAGAAGTTTTTCAGCCTTTTTTCATTTTCCTGAACCTTCCATACTCTGTTGTTAGAGGAGAGCAGTTTGTTTTGGAAGTGAACATCTTCAATTATTTGAAAGAAGAAGCTGAGGTAAAATAACAATCTCTTTATTTTTGAATGTTACTAGATACTGCAGGGTTTCCATCACTGATGGGAACCATGTCTTTCTTTGTGAAAACTGGAGTGTTTTCTTTAGTGGGCAGACCTGGCAGGTGTCAGCTTATGAAAACAGCTTTTCAAAATTAACACTTTGTCTTGCAAATGTTACTGTATTTGCAGGTTACTCTGATCCTGGATATGAATGATGCTTTTGAAATTATTGTAACATCCAATGAAATAAATGCTACAGTAAATCAACAGTCTATATCCGTACCAAGTGAAGATGGGAAAACTGTTCAATTCCCAATCAAGCCAAAACAGCTGGGAGAGATTCCCATCAAAGTGACAGCAATATCATCTGCTGCTTCTGATGCTGTCATCCAGAAAGTTTTAGTAAAGGTAAACAGTCTGCAGCTTGGCTTGTTCCTAAAGTAAATTGTTCTCAAAAAACAGGCAACATAGTGCAGCAAAAAGGCACACCAATGTACTTGTCTGCCTCTATCTCTGTATGGTTGATTTGGGGTCAGGTGGCTTTAAGTAGAAAGCACTTCTTTTAAAATAGTTTTTTAAAAGTCCTTTAAAATTCTTTAGATCCTCTTCCAGGAATGAATACATAGATCTGTTCTTCTACAGACGGCTTGTCCAGTGCTTTTTGAAAGCCAGGTGAAAGCTATTTGTGTATCACTGAACCCCTGGTGCTGCAGCAAATTTAACAACCTGTGGAGAGTGGACTGTTTCCGATAAATGCAATCGATTTGATTATTTCTGGCTTCCATTCAAAGCCTATTTTAGATGAACATTTCTGTATTTTGGTACAGGTGCTGGAATTTTAGCCTCCAGACTTTCTGGTAAACCAGACACTGATAAGACTTGCCTAGTTTTGGGTGTCTAAGTCATGTTGGGCTCCATTTCAGCAGAAGATGGTAGACATTTGTACATCTCATCCTACAGTAAATGCTTAAGATCACAGAATCAGAGAATGGTTGAGGTTGGAAGGGAGTAGCACAACCTTCCTGCTCAGGGCAGGATCAACTACAGAAGGATACTCAGAATCCATGTCTCTATCTTTATAGGCTGAAGGATTGGAGCAGACATATTCTCAGACAGTCCTTTTGGATTTGTCTGGGAATAAACGACAAACAGTGTCAAAAACTTTGGAATTCACTTTTCCTTCTGATGTTGTGAGTGACAGCGAGAGAGTGCAGGTCACTGCTGTTGGTAAGAATTAACTTACTCTGTTTCTATCATTAGGGAATTAATTATGGCATTAATTTTTATTTAACTGCAATATAAGTAGGCTGAATCGTGAGTAACAGTAACTTACCATCATGCGTTGGGCTAAACATAGGGAGACCTTATGGATGGAGTGTTATATTCAAATTTAAATTTGTTTATTTTATGATAATACGGTGTTTGCAAGGTATTTTCAGAGTCAGAGAATTGGATTTTGGTCAGGAAGGTCCTGCAAAGTTTGCTAGTATCCTGTTCTAATTATGCTGTCTGCAGAATGATACCTATAACCTGATTAATTGTTTCCTGTGACACCTAGACTTTGATAACTGTAGGTGAGAGAAGAAATAAGTGAAGTTTCAAATACATACCACTATTGAAACATTTTCCTGGATTAAATAGATTTTGGTTATGTGGGGTGTTGTTTGTTTGGTTCTGGGTTTTTTTGGTTTTTTTTTTAATGGCAACTGTTTGAAATTGCTCTCTAGTTGGAAAGGTCTGTAGGGAGCTGGGTCAATGGGCATAAAGTTGATCAGTTGGTGAAATATCTTTGCTGCCTGCTTACTGGTTTTTAGTAGCAATATTCCTAATATATTTTCTTCTAGTTTAGATTATACCGCCCTTTATGTATGAAGTATATATTTATTTGCAATAAGCTTTAGTTTATTTTGATTGAATTTTATCTTCCAGGTGATTTACTTGGGCCTTCTATCAATGGTTTGTCATCATTGATTAAGATGCCTTATGGCTGTGGTGAACAGAATATGATCAATTTTGCTCCAAATGTTTATGTTTTGCAATACTTGATGAAAACCAGGCAGCTGAGAGAAGATGTTCGATCAAAAGCCATATCGTTTATGAGAAAAGGTCTGTATGCATAAAAAAAAGATTATAGATCTTTAAGAACTCTCTCTAGTAAAAAGATTTCTGTGACTCTGCATCTGGTGTTTGAAATGTTGCTCACTTTGTGTCACGAGAACTGGAAGAAAAACCCATTTTTTTCTTTTCTTCCTCTTTATTCTGGGCTGACAGAATTAGACAGAAAATTATTTTGTTTACAAAGCCAAGTTTTCTCAGAAAAAACTTGTAGGTTTTGTATAATTGCCTTTTTTCAGATGAAAAATGCATTTTAGAAGGTAATTCATGCGGATTTCCTAGATGGTTATTACTTCTCGTTTGATAAAACCACATATGAGCAAACACTTCTGATCTCTGCCTGAGGCACAGAGGTTTAAAATGAGTCAGTGAGCAGAGTGAACCATATTAATCCCACATCTTCAGTGACACCATCCTGACCTGGCATGTCCTTGTAGAGCTCAAGGAGTGGCGTTTTCTCTCATGTCTGGCTTTTTTGCCCACACAAATTTCAGACTTGGTCAGAAGTGAACTCTGTGCTAGAAATCAAAAGCTGGAAAATCTTAGTTGGAAATTGTTGTCTATTTGAATTGGGAGATACTCCAGACCATCACAAAGTTTGGAGGCCACAGTTGCACTCTGGCTTTTGGATCAGACAGTGTCTAACTGCGGTGTCCCGCACTGGCCACATGTCAGTCTACATGCTGAGAGCCTGATTCTCAGAGAGCAGTGACACCAGCCCCATGTGAGCTACACCCCCACTAAGGCATTGTGATGACATTTTCAATTTTTGTTTACTCTCCCTAAGCCTTTTTTGTTTGATTTTTTTAAAGTTGTTGACATTTCCCTTGGAAAAGGCACAGCTCAAAATAAATTTTCCTTTCATCAAGATTCCAGTTTTCTGTCAAAGCAGTTAAAAGGTTTGTTTTTTTTTTTAAAAACCCTTCCTGCTACATGGTTTGTTTGAAAAGTACAGTGGGGAGGAAGAGATGTGTTATGTACTCTGAAGTTTGTAAGCAATCTATCACTCTTTTAAGACTGAGCTTTGGTAGCATAATTTTCTGAAGCTTTCCAATAGTGGATTTATTTAAGTTATTTCAAAGCAAATTAAAATAACAGGTTTTAATTTCCCTTACATGCAAAATTATATTGTGTTCTTAACTTCTTTCTGAGGCTTTGAACTGAGGTATGTGTTTTTAACACCATAGGTGCCAAAACAGTAAGCGTGCTGAAATATTTGTAACCTTAAGATAGAAAAGAACCACAATCTAAAAATATTTGGGTTTTTTTGATTAATTTTAATAATTGCCTTCTGTTGCTGCACTGATTTTTTTAAGTGTAATCTTCAAGTTGAAATTCATCTTTAGCTTAAGATGTAATTTTTATAGGCTCAGTTTTTGAAAGGATTGTTACAAAGTTTAATTTAAAACAGACCTTTTTTCACATATCATAATTCACCAAGTATTTGAAAAAGTAACCTCAAAATCTGAAGTAAATGTAATTAATTTATGGCTAAATGCTTGTGAGAAGAAGGGATCATATAGCTAGCAGAAACTGCTATATGATCTTTCTTCTAGCAGTTTTATTTACTTAGAACAAAGGCAAAGCCAAAGAAAAGTTGCCTTTTAAGCACATTTCTTAATTGTGGTAATGAGAAATTACATCTTTAAATCACTTTTTCTGAAATGAAAAGAAAACCGATTGGTCTGAAAGGTTTGTTGTTAGACCCAAAGAGGTAAAGATTTTGAGCAGAATTTCCAAGCTGTTTAAAATGTGAGATCCTTTGGTCTTTCACATCTTTCTGAAGTCCTTTCCATCCTGATACATTCCTCATTCAGCATTACGAGCTCTTTTCAGCAAGCCTCCTACATCTCTTGGGTCCCAGCCAACCCTCTGGGAAGAGTAGTGGACATCTTCCTAATAGGACCCTTCTTTTCCTTGCCTTTCTGCTTTTCTGTGCTGACATTTGAGGTATCATTTTTCACATGTGATTGAGCGCGCGTTGGCGCGAGCGCTATGGTTTGCAGCCCCCAGGTCTCCTGTTCCAGCGTCTCTGCAGGCGTTCCCATGTCAGATACACTCATTTTGGGAGTCTCTTGCGTGACTGCAGCAGGGCTGGCACTGAGACGAAAGCAAGCAGAATATAGGAAATAGCTGAGTGATCTCTCTCCCTCTGGTTCTGCTCATCTTTCTGATCCCTCCCAGTCGTACATTCTGAGATGGATTTGTGCCTGTGTAAGGGCTGCTCAGCAGCCCTTGTTAGGCAGGCTGAAAGTTGTAGTCTAGTACTTTTACACTACCAGCAGATGATAATACTTATTTTGCTAGTTATACAAAGAAGCAGACCTTATTTTCAGACTTTGCAGTCAGATACTTTTGAAGAGGAAGCAGTGTATTTGTATATATACATGTATTTGTGCTCCTCATAAAACATTATTTTGAGGCTTAAACTTTGACAATGACTTTTGCTTTTCTTGGAGAGAAATGCCACTCATTCCTCCTTTCCTCCCCCTTCCATTTAAGAGTGCTTGACTTAGTATCATTAACTGAGATGACAGCTATGTCTGTATCTGAAAGAGTCACCAGTTTTAGTCATGTGATTAGCCACTGTCATGGTAAATATGTAATAAACCCCCTATATTAAAGCAAAAATTTCAATTGCAAACTCTTCTAAAGAAGACTCAAAAGCTAAATTTGTTGCTACTGGGGTTGCATGGGAAGGTGCCCAGGTATACTGTAAGCAGTTCAGATTGACAGCTTTGTATCTCATTCTCTTCTATTACAGAGAGACCATGACTAGAATTCATCTTACACTGGCATTTAGATTGAGGGACCAGTCCGTTTGTTCTTCAGTAATTAGGGGTATGGTTCACTCACTGTGTATCTATAGTCAGGACAGTATGAAAGTGGGTGATTAATCCTTTATCAGTGAAAGCAAGGAACATTTTTCAGGGTTGTAGTTATGGTTGTAGCGGGGTGGACCTCATGGGATGTATTTGTGTAAATTCATTTATTTGTGTAGGACTTACTGATGGTTGCCTGAGAATTTTCTTTCTGCCTATGGGATTCTGTATTGTGTCTGTATCTATCAGGCCTTCTATTAATGAGTATACTTCCTTAATTATAATAGCTAAAACAGTAAAACCAAGGGAAAAGACAAAGTGGAGGGAAAGAAAAGATGCATTATGAAATGCTATACATAGGTGCCATGACTATTCTGGGTTCACAAATGGCAGACAAAATGTAAGGGAAGAAAGGCTTTAGATACCAGAAGCTACAGTGAGTAGCATATCATAAGAAGCTCTTCATTTCTGACATAAGTGAACGTTTGTTCTGTACTGAAATCATCTACGAGTGAGAATGCTGCTGGTGGTTGCAAACAGCCTTTGAGGCCCTTTTATTTTGGATGTCCTGCAGTCAGGAGAAAGCTGCACTTGTTCAGGATATTGAAGAAATTTTAGGATAACATTTTAAGTGATTCTTCTCAAGATTTCAGGATCTTCAGGTCTTTTGTAATTTTTCACTCATTTCAGAACAACCTCTTCCAGCTTTCTTTTTCTGATAGCAAGCCTATTGATGTGGCAAAAGCAACCTGAAGAAGGAGGCCTGGTTTTCCAGCAGCAGTTGTAGCCTTGCCCTTCCAGTTTGAAAACACTCAATTTTTGCTTGTCCTTCCTTCTGCTGTAAAGAGCGAGCACTTCTGTAGGTACACAGGATCCCCAAAGTGATGAGGCACTGAACTATAGCAGCATCTCTGCTCTGCTCTCACTGCTTTGCTCCTGGAGCCCCTGGCTGTGTGGGAGCACATCTCTGCACTGTTTGGGTGGCTGATGAGCAGCAGCAGGAATTTCTGGTTCTCCTTTTGTTGATGGATCCTTTGTGTTATTGCTGTCCACTTCCTCATCATTTTCTACATGGTTTTGTGTGTTCGTGCATATTTGGGAGGTTTTTTAAGAATTACAAGCTTAAGTTCTGCCCTTCTCAGCCTTAGAAAGTGCTTTGCTTCCTATCAGCAGTTTCAGTTCTAGATTGTGCTGGAACCTGCATGAGAGGAAAGTGTTCAATACCTGTCACTACTTTTCCACTTCAGGCTACCAAAGAGAGCTGCTTTTCCAGAGGGATGATGGCTCTTTTAGTGCCTTTGGAAATGAAGATCCCTCTGGGAGCACATGGTAAGTAGTTCTGCCAGAATCTTTGTGGAATTTTAGTATTTTAGATATTTTCCCTGCATCTGATAAGTTTTTGTGAAGCTGGTAAAAGTTTCCAACTGTATTAGCCCTCTGCCTGGTTTTCATTAGGTGTTTAGGTCAACTCTAAGGTCTTTCTTGCTGGATAACATATTGTCAGAGGCATTGTTGGGGCAAGGCTTTTTAATTTTGTGGAAAAAAAAAAAAAAAAGATGAATTATTCTAACCAGGGAAATAATTCAGTCTGAAAGTTTTTTTTCCTGTTGCTTTCCTCAAAGGAATGAAGAATGAAAATTAAATTAGTTATTCTAGCACTTGACTGAAACCATTAAGGGTTATGTGATCATCTCTGCTTCAATCAGATTTTCAGTTATCTCCATCCTGGAAGCTGAGGGCTGACTGAGATATTTTGTAGGGAGTGAACAGAGTTACTGGTGGTAAAAATCTGTTCTACTTGCCTCTCTCACACCTTTTTTCATTGAGACTGTGAACACAGCGGAAAAAGTCTTTTCAGTGCTGAGTTTCACTCCAGGAAGCATACAGAGCATAGTCATGGAAGCCAGATAGATAATGGAGAGAGGTTCCAGCACTTCGTTCAGCTAACCCTTGTTTAGTTTAGTTGTACTTACGTATTTCAGTACATGCTTCTGTCTTTGCATAGAACCATCCCAGTTACTGTGCCACTGAGTGACACTTTCTTCTGGAGTCAGTGGGCATCTTTCATTGACATCAGCAGAATTTGCCTTTGACTCAGTATTGATGGGTTGGACAATGAAGATTATTTACCTATACTGGCAACTCTAGTACTTAAATAGTGCAGCGACAAGTTACATGGATGCACATTTGGAAAGAAGGGAGTCGAGGGATAATGTGGGATTAATAATAAAACAAGGTTGTTTCAAGGATATCATTACATGGATAGTGGTGGTAATTGACATCACAATTGTAACTGCATTACTTTGTAAACTATGACTTCTGTCTAGCAGCAGAAGGCAGGAGGGCAACATTTGAATAAAGATACACTTGTGCTGACAGACTCAGAGTCTGTACTCTGTATTTATTTTAGAAACATAGCAGCTGCAGAAGGGGTGATCTTCAGGGACAAGTACATATCTTCGTTTTGTGTTGGATTAAGTTTAGTTTACTTGCTTTTTACCCTCACTTGGGTGAGGCATGCATTTTGCTCTGCATGGTAGGGATACATAGAACACCTTATGCTTTACAGTATCTTTTTATCATCTGAAACAGAGGAAGCTGTAATGCATGGCTAATTTTGACTTACTTGATGAACCTTTTCCCCAAGGTTATCAGCTTTTGTATTGAGATGTTTCCTTCAAGCTCGTCCGTTCATAGATATTGACGAAGATGTACTCATGGATACAGCTAAATGGATTGTCCGTCACCAGAAATTAAATGGAGAGTTCCAGGAGCCTGGGAAAGTGTTACACAGTGATCTCCAAGGAGGCACCAACAATCCAATTACTCTCACAGCTTACATCATGTCATCCCTCCTAGGGTTCCCAGATAAACAGGTATTGGAATTCATAAATATGATTCATAGTTACAAGAATGCTTAATAAATTTTCACAGTACCTGGCAAACATTTGGTAGTTAATAGAAATAGAGGGATATTTGAACACAAACAAAATTTAACCTCATTTTGTTAAACATCCCTTACCTATTCAAAGCAATGCAAAATTATATTAAAGCCCTTCCATTTTATATTTGCACCACCTAAAGGCAGTTTCTGTTAGCAAGAATATTGTCATGACTTTAATCCAAGAACTTGCAAAGAAATTTCTTGGTGGGAACCAATCTTAAAGATGTGAAGCCATTTCAATTGATTTAATTGATATTACTCATTTTCATAAAAGACAGTGCGAGATCAAAAGGCTTACCTTTGAGTTTAGTCTGTGACTCTGAAAGAGATTTTCATTATTTCTTGGCTGTGATTTGGGGCTAGTAATTTTTCTGGTTGGGTAGAAATTTTTCTTTTACATTTTACTATTCCAAGATATATTTTATTCACTGTACATTCTTCAATATTATCTTCATTTCCAGCATGCTTATGCCATCAAGACTGCTACAAACTTTCTAGAAGATAAATTAGGAGAAGGCATTTCAGATAATTACACATTGGCACTTGTGACATATGCATTGTCCTGGGCAAAAAGTACAAGAGCAAAGGAAGCACTGAATATGCTGAACCAGAGAGCAGAACGCCAAGGTACTGCTCGAGTATCTTACACAGTTGTACAGATAGATTTTTGTCAAATTTAAAAATGGCTATCATGTATCTACAGCTGTGTGTTCAGAATTCAAACCTGTTCAGAGTATGATATAGAGAATTAGCTGAGAAGTTCCAAGTCAGCCTTAATGAGAAGTGTCCATAAATGAGTGACAATTCACAACAAGGCTCTCGCTTTCAGTTACTGTGTTCCTGACAGGAGTACTGTGATGCTGTTGAAGGACATGACTTGTCAGTTTTCCTGTTTTGTTATGCACACTTGTATGATCAGCCTGGTTAAAGAGAGATAGATGGATGAAGTTAACTATTCAAATGTAGTTTGGGGAGATCAGAAGGATATTGGGGAGCAATGAGTATTGGAATGAAGAGGTATTGGACTTCCTGTAAGGCAATACAGAGGTCTGTTGCACTTTCTCTGGGGACCTATCTCAATATGTTTAACCTCTTTCAAGTTCAGCACAGCTGAATTCTTTTTCCTAATTTGGGGGAAGAACAGACCATATGGAGTATAAGAAATGGAAGTTTTTGGCTCAAAAAATAGTAACTGTCCTCTTGAAAAATCCAAAGGAATTCATGTAGTAGCCTAGCAACGGAGCCTTTTGAGTGTCCCTCTATGTTTACTGAGTTAGGCCTTTTGGACAGTCACTTCTGGGAAGAGAAGAAGTCTTTTTTTTGGAAAGGCTTCACTCAAGGCCAGTCCTTTATGGAACGCATGCCTAAACATTAATACAATATCATAGACCCTTGCTAGAGCCCGTGTGTAAGTATTAAAGAAGAGGTTTCCCCTAAGACTTTCCCATAAATCCAAAGACTTCAGTCTGTGAATCTGAGGTTATTATTGGTTCTTCTTACAGGAGATTTTCGTTTCTGGGTAACACCTGCTTCTGAAATTTCTGACTCATGGCAGCCACGGTCCATTGATATTGAACTTGCAGCATATGCTCTGCTCTCTCACTTTCATCAAGACAGATTAGCTGAGGGAATCCCTATTATGAAATGGCTAAGTCATCAAAGAAATCACCTTGGAGGATTTTCATCTACTCAGGTAATATCTTGTTTTAAGGATTTAATTACTGAGTTTTGTTTTGCTGTAGCAGCCTTGGTCACAGTACAAGCTTGCATTATTGACATGTTACTCCTGGACTGCCAGTTTTAGTATTTTTGGCAAGTCTAATAAAAAAGAGAATTAGAGGGAGACCTTCTTTATATAACGTGCTAATAACAAATTAAGGAGAAATGGTAATGCCCATGGAAAAGTAATTTAACATATTTTTGAAATAAGTATGCTTACATTCTATGCTTACATTCTTTCCAAGGAGAGAAGCCTCTTTTTATTCTTACCGTGTGCGGGTCCTCAAACTCCTGAAATGCTAGGGACTTAGCCTTTAACTAAGGGCAGTAGGTTTTAGAAAAACAGCCTAACCTAATCCCTCTATTGGCAATTGTTCTTAATAATGTACTTTGTCCTTATTATTGCATAGATTTTTGATGGGTCATGAGATTTGGAAAATCTTCACTATCTCCAGGAGGTTTCCATGTTACTGAGGCCACATCTTGTAAGCTGTGCTGGCATCCAAAAAATTATATAGTAGTTTGGATTGAATTGGTTTAAACTAGCTTTTAAATTAACTGCAAATGCTGGTCACAGTGAAATGTCACATTTCATCATGCTGCTTGGTACCAAGGTGTACAGACTAGCCTTCATTATTTTCAGATGTTGGTTGATCTTAATCTGAGAGAAATGTGTTCTGAGTAAAATGCTATTTAAGAACCAGCCTGGTTCCACTGAGGTATTAATGCTTTTCTAATGTGCTAATTCTTGCTTATTATTTGGAGAGGTTGATTGAAGCACTAAATGAATTAAAAAAGCTTTTCTCTATTCTCCAGAAACCTATTTTACTTGAAAGTTTGAAAATCTAGCAACATATCATTTACCCCTGAGGCTAAAATTAAGAAATTAATTTAATTCTTTTGTTCTTCCATAGTCTAAACTGTTTTGATTTCAAAATTACTCCAATGTCTTGCTAGATGCCTTTTTTAATTTGTAGAAATGACTCCATTGCTTTTTTTAGTTAACTTCTAAGATTGCTTTAAAAAATAGTGTTTGGAGTGTTCCCCTCCATGAGTTCATTACATAGGAAATTTAATATATTGTTGAACAATAAGGAGGAAAGTATTAAGTTGCATGTGTGATGCTCGATAAGTAAGGGTTTAGTAATTCACCATAATCTGTACACATGATACAGCTTACTGTGAATTTGCAGTTGCTAATCAGCAGATCTTTCTGGATTTTAAGAAATCAGTGAAGCTGGTCATCTCAGACAGGAGATGGATGTGGCATGGGAAGGAGAGTGGTTTTTTTATCAGTTAGAGTGAATAGTCAGCACATGCTGTCCCCTTAAGGTATGGCACAGTCACCATGTTGTAGTGAATGAATTCCTGTTATGTTTGAATTCTGTTACTAGAAGTGGCCTAGTAATAGATAAAGTATCTGTATGCCAAGCCTGAAAGGCCAATTTCTTCACTCTGACTGGTTAAAAATAGGTGTAAAATGAACTGCATGAACAGTAAAAATCCCTGAGAAGATTAGAGACATATATTTGATTACTGTATTCCTTCCCAGAAAATAGTGGATGTTAAATCTCATTCCCTAAACTCTGCTGGATGAAATGTTCAAACACTGTCTCTTGTCTTCAAAACCTGGATGGCTAAGCCTACAATCACACACAGAGATGAAAAAAAGCATTTTAGATACATATATGACAGTGTGTTTTTAAGTATATTCTGCAGTGGTTAAGCAATTGCACAAAACCTTTGGTTCGATTACAGAGGGTAAACTGGGCTGAAACCCTTTGAAATTCTTGCTGAGTGTCTGATAAAAATTCATTTCAGCCTTTTGTTAAAATTAGTTTTAAGAATTTTTCAGACCTGTAGGTTTTGCATCAACGATCAAGGCACCCTGAAAAACTCCTGTGCAGTACTGAGTATTTAATGCATAGTCACTAAATAAATCTAGAAAGTAGCAGTATCTTTACTTTCCTCTGTGTCTGTCTTCATGGTGGTTGTGGTGTGTAACTCTGACTTGTGTCTTTCAGTTTGTCAGGTGTTACAGGTGCCTTCCACAAGAGGAAAACTTCCTTAGCTGGCTCCCACATCATTTTCCATTTCTACAGTAGCTAACTTCTTGTCTTGTGTTGCTCTCTCTCTTCTGTGCTGGGACCTTCATGCCAGGGGAATCCAAGATAGAGAGATGGCTGTAGGAAGACTCCAGCATAATCAACAAATGGGTCAAGGCAGGGACTACGAGCTCCCGAAGGCATGGTCTGTGTGCTGTGCTGGCTTCTTCTTTTCAATACTGAAGGGTTTGTTTCTCTCAACAGGACACAGTGGTGGCTCTGCAAGCCTTGAGTCTATTTGCAGCTCTCACTGCAGCCAGCAAAACAGAAATGGATATAACAGTGACAGCCCCTTCTTTGGAAATGCCAGAAACATTCTCAATTGATTCTCGAAACCGTTTCCTGCTTCAGGCCAAGGAGGTACTGTAAAAAGTGAGGAATACTTTTGTAAAGTCTGCTGATTGAAAGTGCTTTGAAAATACTGGTTTACTCATCTTTCTTTCAGATTCCTCCTGCACAACAAATGACAATTACAGTGTCAGCGGAGGGAATGGGATTTGCTGTCTTTCAGGTAGGCAATGCAGGCAATCAGGTAGGTATTCTTGCTAAAGATATGCTTTCTGTATAGAAGGTATATTTTGGAAGCTTTATAAAATGTGCTAATAGGAACATTGTTCCAAAATGTCTTAAATCAGTAGCAAAGCACTTCACTAATTGAGGAATGCTGTGAATGAAATATGGACATATATCTGTCATTGCTTCTGACCAATGGCCTGGCCTTTTAAGTACTGCTGGATGACTGAGAGTTTTGGGGCACTTACATGGGCCAGAGCTGTATCAAAGCAGCCCTGTCCTCCTGCAGAAATACAATACCCATTTGCCAGACAAAGGACTGGCAGGCACGAAGTTCAGAGTAAAACCGGTATGTGGACTAGGCAGAAATGCCTCTTTGAGAACCTGTGGTAAATCATAATAAGGCACATATCAGTACAGAATATGATTTCATTGCTAGTTATAAGCATTATTTTCCTTTCATTGAAGTAGAATGCAACAAAAACTAAAAATAAGAGATTATTACAGCTGGGTTCTCCAGCAGTTTTTACAGTGTTCTGAAACAGCATGAAAAACAGAGTCAAGGGATCCTGCAAACTAAAAACAGCAACAGACACTTAGCATCAACCAAAACTGTGGGCATGGCAGAAAGAGGAAGGAGAGATACTGTATCAGAAGAAAACTGTTGGATCTAACTTGATCTGGCCAAAGAGAAGACCTTTGAAAAGCTACAAATAATGCAGAAATACCAGTCCCTGAGCATGAGAGACTCATTTTATTGAAAGTATAAACTTACACTTGCTGACTGTGTCACAAAACCAGAGTTCCTACTGGACTCCTACTCATACTTGAGGAAACTGATGCAAAGCCACCTTTAATTGTCTCCAAGTTTTATGCCATGTCAGATTCCATCTCAAGTTTCATCCAATCTGTCCTTCACTTTAGTGTTCTTATGCATCTGGGAAGCCAAAAAAACCTGGTGATGGCTGGTAAATATGCTTTGGGATAAAAGGCCTTTTCAAAGAAGTCTTCACAGCTGCTTATCAGCAGTGAAGAGCAGCTGGAGATACACCTCATTCATTCACCACCAGTCTGCAAAACACACAATGCCAGAAATCACAAGCCGTGTTTATTAATTCCCAGAAGTCCAAACGAAGTTTATAGCAAAGTTCCAAAGTTTCAGAGGATAATTTAGATTCAGGCTTGCAGGCCAAGATAGGAATGAACAATTCAGCAGGACTGCGTTCACACATCTGTGGTTTCAGTGTGTGCGCGCGTGTGTGTGTGCGTGATTCTGTGGAATGTAGCAAAGTGGGACTCCAGAACAGTTAAGACTACTTAACCCTAATCATTGTTGAGAAATACTCCCTGATATTAAGTCAGCTAATTTGTGAGGCAAGCTGATCAAAAACTTCAGCAAACTGTTTCTTGCTGGAAGACACTGGTTTGTTGAAATTAATACCTTTTGTGAAAACACATTGATTCCAATTACTTTATTTCTAGCAGGAAAATTTCACATTCGAACAGCATGTCTGGTGAAGACTGGGCAGAAGTCTTCCACTGAGAATAACCAGTTGACTGGTGGGAGCACTCCCTGGGGGTGTATAAGTTCCTGGTCTTTGCATGAACGTGAAAATGTGCTCACTAAGAACTGCTGTTCAGGAACCAAGGCTGGATTACCTTGTTCATTTAGGTCACTGTGCTGTTGCCTCTTTTCCTGAAGCTTTGAGTCAGAGATGCTGTGACTTAATTCAGAATATTGCACTTAACACCCTGGAGTGGTTCCTCCGAAACCTTTTCTTTGCTGAAATCAGTTCTTTCCTTCTGCTTCCTTTGGCAGGTCTGGTACTCTAAAAGAAAGAGCACTGAGGACATTGAATGAGATTTCTCTTTTTCCCAGACACAGGCTAGATCTGGATCAGATTTAATAAATCAGATAGCATATGCATTGCAATCACATTTCTTCAGCTGGGTTTCATTGTCTTGGGCCCGTCGGTGGTAAGAATCACTGTTCTGGGATTTGACTTTCTCGCCAAATGTAGCATGTCAAAACAGTAATTCATTTAAATATCACACAACACAAGATTAAAGCCATTAATGGAAATGTCGTGCTTTCCCAACAGAATGGATTCTTAGGAAAAAAAAATTTTTTGGTGTAATCTCACTGTCTGTGTGTGCAAGTTTGCAGTGCATTCACTCCTGCCCTACAGGATCTCATAAAATGTATTTATATTGGATATTACAACTGTAAAGGCAGACATTTACTTACAGCTTTGTGGTCCTAGCTCATCTCTCCATGATGTGAATATATACCATGCATAACCTAAGACACTCTGCAATAGGGAGGAGAGGATAGGTTAGGGTATTACAAAAGATGCTCTAGAGAAAGGAGTCAAAGAAGCAATCTTCCCTAGGAGGCCTGCTGAAAGTCTTGAAAGAAACACCTCTTTGCTGTCTAGAACCACTGTGAACTGGTCTTGACACATGACTAGGAGGAATGGCCTATGCCTTCTAGGAAGGAAGGAAAATGGCACTAAAATCCAGAACTAGCAACAAGGATGGGGTGGACAGGCTCAAACAAGGGTGGATATGGGCAAAATGACTGAATGTTATTTAGTGGGGTGATACTGAAACAGGTACATTATGAAATGCACACATATTTCTCCTTTACCTTTTGAATGGATGTTAAGTACTCAAAAAGGGACAGAAAATATTGGAGATGTTCTCATTAAGTTCACATCCTCAGTCAAGCTCATTTGTGCTGCTAGTTGAAGAAGTAAAAAGGATAGTCATTAATTAGGAGATTATAAATGTGCCATATTTTTAGAAGTGTAGTGCAGTTGATAGTGTCAGCTACTATTATAAGCATCACTCTCACACAGAACACTAGCTTTTAGTTTTCTCTCCTAGGGCCTCTCACCAGAACTGGTT
The DNA here is from genome assembly GCA_013400955.1 of Drymodes brunneopygia. NCBI lineage: Eukaryota > Metazoa > Chordata > Aves > Passeriformes > Petroicidae > Drymodes > Drymodes brunneopygia. The sequence goes on from VZTZ01012108.1 coordinate 1,257,234, forward strand.
GCCGTATACACAGGACTGGACCAGTTCTGCCTTTAGCGTTAGCAGTTGCCTTTTAAAAGTTAAGAAATGCAGTTGCTCATTTTGTTAATCTAATGTGAGTTTCTGTATAATAGCCTTCTGTCCCCAAAGCGAGTGTGTATACAGAAGAAGACTTTAATTAAACTCTGTGTTGTGAAAACATTTTCCTTCATTGTCATGAGAAAAAGGAAAAAGAAAGTCAGACTGTAACAGCAATAACTTATTCCATGAAAATACCAGCTGATTGACCTGTTCAGTATGTGGTTTCAGAACATCCTGCCTTGGCAGTAAATTCCCATTCATTAGCTTTTTCTGGCAAAAGTTAAAACAGGTTTGTTTCTATGATGACAGATTGTTGAGGCACTGCTTTTTGTGTGCCTTTAACGGGCAGGCTTTCTAGATTGGTTTCATCCTTGGTACTGCCTTCTCCTGTGGAGCAGCTGTACGTGATAAATCTGCACAGTTGCACCATGGTTGCCCCGAGTGCCTGTACAGATTTGGCTCTGCACTCATACAGCATGCTAAATTCAGCATTGTTGGACAGGGGAATGGGAAGTATATGTAGAGATTGAAAGAAGGAGCATAATTTTTATATCAAAAAGTGAGAGACATGGCAGCAAAAGCAAATATCAGAAATTAAAGACTCCTCTGTTTGCACACACCTGCTAGCCTATAATTGACTTGCTAACCTATAACTTGGAAAAGTCCCCATCATACCTTTAAATTTGGATTGACGATTTTCCGTTTGCTATCTGAAACCATTGTAGAAGGACTGTGATTTTCCAGAAGCACTCTTCATTCCCTTTTCTTTAGCCAAGCAAAATGCATGGTGGGGTCTTGCAAGGGGAGTTATTTTAGCCACTTTATGCTTATTTTTCTACTAAAAGCAAAGAAGAACCCCATCACCATGCTAGGTGTTTTATCTGAATGATTTAGGGAACGGATAGTGATTGTTATGAAAATCTGGCAAAGGGTCCACTGACTGGAAAAGGGGAAATATAAGACCCAGTTTTAAAGCGGGGAAGAAATAAGGCCCATGAAACTACAGGCCAGTCAGTCTTGCATTGGTGCCTGCCAAGATCATGGAAACTACTCTAAGACACATAGAAAATAGGGAGGTGATTGGTGACAGCTAACATGGCTTCACTAAGGGCCATCTGTGCCTGACAAATTTTTTGCCTTCTATGACAGAATCACATCATTGGCAGGTGAGGGAAGAGCAACAGCCATCATCTACTTGGACTTGTACAAAGCATTTAACACTGTCCTGCACACACTTGTCTCTAAACACAGATTTGACAGATGGACCACTCAGTGGATAAGGAAGTGGCTGGAGAGCCACACTCTACAAGTTGCCCTCAGTGGCAGGCATGAAGTGATGTCTCACTAGTATATCCTCTTGCCCTTCACCAGTTTGCAGCACAGGACCTTCCCAATCCACAGGTCATTTCTCTGGGTGTGCTCTCTCTGGCTTGGTAGATATTGATAGTTTTTTTTTTTCTTCCATAGTTGTGTAACTTTGAAAATATTTCTAAACTTTTAAAAACCACACCTTCTTGCAGCAAGTAGTTCTGCATCTAATGACATATTGCATGAAGAAGCACTATCTCATTCTCCTCTTGAATTTGCTCCCCTAGTTTTTGTATTTGAAGGAGATGCATAAGAAGAGAAGGCATAAAAACTGTATCGGGTCAGAATGAAGGTCAGTCTAGCCCAGTGTTCTGTTTTCCACAACAGCCAAAGGTAGATGCGCAGGAGAGAATATATGAAGATGAATACATGTAATATATTACCTGGCTGTCTTCCACCTCTTACCATATATTATTCAAAACCTTCAGCTGGACATAGTTTCTATGGGCTTAGAAAATTCTGGTTCTAAGGAGTTTTTTTTATTTTGCCCTTGATTACTTGTACAGTTTAGTGTCTGTAGTATCTTGTGGGAAAGAATTCCACAATTTAAACTTTCGTTGTTAGAAAAAGTGCTTCTTGTTCATCTTTTCCATGCAAGTCATCATTTTGTACACTTTTACTATGTTCTTCTTCTAACTTAACTGTTTATGGCTGAATTTCGATCTATTTCACCATTTCCTTTCATGTATGAACATTCCTTCCCACCCTCTATTCCTGTCTTTTGACAGCACTTTACCCCTTTGTAGTTTCCTTTCTTTCAATACCTTTGGCTAATAATCTCCCTAACCAGCTATATGCCAGTGTAACATCCAGGTAGCTTATACTGGGCAGAGCTCCCTTACCCATGCTTTCTCATTTGATTCAGGTTGCTGATGGGTTTATAGCAGGAACCTATTCTCCAATTTGTTACATTTGCTCATTTGAGCACTAATTTGGCTCTTTATTTTAATTTTGACTGTGTTTTCTGGTACAGATACTGAACTTACTTGATAGGCACTGTTTTCTAGACCCCTTGTACTGTTTTAAAAATTACTGTCACATTTGTCTTGCTCCAATCGGGAACTAAGGTAGTTTTAAAGAAACATTGCAGGTAATGATTCAGCTGTTTCTTTATCTCATCAGGTTCAATTTAATAGGCAGCGCAGCCTGGTTTTTTACTGCTTAATATTCTGTCATGGCTGGTAACATGAGTACTCAGTTGTTGCTCAGTCCCAAGTTCAGTTTTTCTGCTTTGTCATTGGTATTTGTATAGGATGTAGAGAGGTCTTTTAAGGATTTCTGGGTTTACTATTCTTCCACCACTGTTTAAAACTTCTTATGTATACCAGCACTACAAGAATTGCAAACTCCTCAAACTCTGCCTAATAAATAAGCTTATTTTAGGTTAATGTGATTGTCCTTTACTGGACATCCTGTCATACTTCGTTACTTGTCTTGCTCAGCACAGCTTGGCAGTTGGCTTAGCAGAAACGGTGAGAGCTCTGTCCTTTAGACAAACCAAGTCTGTAGTTTTGTCTTTGTACAGATGAACTAAATGGTGAAACTATTCACCTGCAAGAAATCTGTGGTGTTCTGAGTTTGGAGTAACATGCTGTTTCTCATCTGATTTGAGTGTACAAATGCAGTGACATGAAGACTGAAGACATAGCCTGTGCATATACTATGTATTTGCTCTTGCTCTGCTTTTATATACAACCTGTCTCTTTTAACCCAGTTTTATTCATCCTTTTTCACGCTGTCAGGAAGTAACTCATTATAAACCAGCAGATAACTACTAGGGAGAAAATTGTTGGTTGTCCTGGATCTCCCTTGTGTTTGCCTCAGTTGTGTCCTGCTAATTCATTGGTTCTGCAGCATTATGAAGTGATCAAAAAGTGTATTTCTTTCAGGCAATTCCTATGGAACTCATGTGCAACTGTCAGATTCGAGTCCATGTGTGTTTTCTCATGTGGACGCTCCTCTGGTGTTATACTGTTAGAAATTCAGTGTTTTAACCATTCTGATTTGATTTACGTGTCACCTGATGTCTGTACTTGCAATCCACAGCTCAATGTTATGTACAACACAAAACACACCGATCAGAGGCTCAGATCTGTCCAAAATCAAGAAGCTTTTGACTTGAATGTTGATGTAAAGGATGATAAAGATGATAAAAACCATTTGACTTTGAATGTGTGCACAAGGTAGGTAAATCAGTTGGAGCATCTCATATACATCTTTGTATATACCAATTTTAGATTACTTTAAATAAACTAAATTATCCGTTTGTTTGTATGAATTTACTAAGGTATGAGATATAAATATATAACTGAAGAGTGACATTGAACTGCATATTCCTAGGTCAGCCAATAACCAAGTTATTTCTTTGTCTGCTTTGTGCCTCATTTTGCTTGCTGTGGAAGCGTTCATACACATATTTAAAAGGAGTATTTGAAGGTATTTGTTTTCTGGCAGTTTCTTCAGTATGCATTTCCTATTGTAGTTAAAGACCCCTGCATATTTCATATGAAACCCTATAGGACATTTTATGTCTATATATATATTTATGTTTTTCCTCTTCTGTCTTTTATTTTCAACACAGATGTTGAGATGACTGCATTTGTTATATTTAAGGATTTCATCTGTTTGTGAATACTGCCTTTAGAAACACTGTTTTCTTTTTGTGACATTATACATATTATATGTGTAGCATCTTCTCGTTACTTTCCTTGTAAATGCAAGATTTGCAAAGTGCCACCTGATCCACTGTGATTACTCTAACATGCCTTTCATCCGCACCCTCTTTTAGCTAGTTATTTAAACTGTACCCTGTATGCCTAGAACCATCCTTATGCTCTGCCTACCACAGGGAGCAGTGACTGGAGATGGAGCCTCTAGGTGACACCATCATACAAATAATCAGCTATAGAGAATATAATTTCAGTACAGAGGATTGATTTAATTTGGGAAATAGCCAGCAGGCATAAAGCCAGAGCTCTGTTTTTATATGTTTCTAGTATCCATTTCAGTGACACAGATGGTGGGCAGAGACACTAGAATACATGAGAGTTCTTTAAACAGAAGGGGCTTGTTCTCTTTCAAATTTTTCTATGAAGTGTCAACAGAGTTCTAAAGTCTAGCAGAAACTCCTGACATGTAAAGGGCTTACATGCTGGGTTTGGGGTAAATCTTTTCTGGGCAATCTGACTTTCTAGCTAAGACCTTTCACTTAAAAATACAGAGAAGAAGTGCTTCATCTCTCTGGGAAGTGTCTAGGGTGATGATGCTTTAATTGCAAAGTGTTCAAAGAACAGGGGGAAATCAAGTGACCTTACAAAGCTGCCTCAAGAGACTACTTGGAACATTTAGTTAGTTCCAACATTAGCTCCATCAACTCTTATTGTGGAAAGTGGACTGGTACACTTTTTTTTGAGTAAGTCTGTTTAAATTGCTTAGGCTACTGCTTTGTCTCTGATTGCTTAGTTTGGTAGACTAGTCATCTTCCTCTTCTTTCCCTATAAATTTTATATAATATGTGCCTTATCTATATTCCTCAATTAGTTTAAAGGTAGCCTACTTAGGATCTTTATAACATGATGCGGCTTTCTAGTAGAGAAATCAAAAGCAGCAAATACAGGAAGTCTGCTGAGATCTCGATTGCGGGTATGTATAGTGTAGCTGTGGGCATGCATCGAGCTGTGCATTTACGTAGTCAGGTACTGAAGGCTTCAACTTCACTGGTTTTTTCTTGTCTTTAATCTGGAGAATATCCACCTGCTCGCAGCCAGCTTGATAGTGGTTGGCTGTGGTCATCTTAACTGGGTATTATTTAAGACTCTAGAGCAGATGATGTTTCATTCAGATTGAAGTGGTTCTTGGTTAGAGGAGCTAACTCACTCTTTGGGAGGCAAATACCCAGGACTGCCCGTTTTTTCTCAGTCTTGTTGCCCGCATACCTTTTCCAGACATGGGAAACTGATCACTAATGGTTCTGTTTGCTCTCTCATTTCTGCTTTCTGCCTACACTAGCTTTGTTTTGTTTTCTCTTCTTTGCATCATCTGTGAGAGGGTCTCACCCTGCTCTCATATTGCTAAAGAGCTGAAACATGGAGTTCAACTGGAAAGATTATAAATTTTCTTCAGGTACAAGTTTCAAGTCTGTCTTTCTCTTACTGGTTATCCTTGCATGATGATTTTTTTTCCTTTTTTTGAGACTGTGGAATTGAAGAGATGGTACCACAACCCCCTAAGGCTGGCTCTCTTCCTTTTTTGAGAGCCAGATCCTCATAACTTCTAGGGATATATCTAATTCACTCTTTGACAGTACCAAGATAGTTTTGTTGCCTGTTGGTGTTTTAGTAGCACCCCAGGCTGGCTAGACGGCTTGGGTATTTGACTCTCCTCTTATTGGTAATTATGCAGAAATAATTACATCCAGTTCCAATTCAGTTATTTGTTTTCAATAGCAGCTACTTTGGCACAGCATAGCATTGAACAGATGGTTCCATTTGTTTCTAATCTTACGAGCCAACTGAAGTCAGCAGTTGTGCTGTATTTCTTTCAGAGTTGTATCTGCCTTGAATCAGCCAGGCTTAACAGCATTGCTTTGAAAGCAACTCTTCTATTTTTTTTTTTAAACTACCCAGCTCTACAAAGAAATAGTTTAATTACTTTCAATACTGCCAGGCTTTCGAAATGAGGGTTGGAAACACTTCTATTCCAGTGGAACAATAATCATTTACCTTCCATGCTAAGGCTGGGGAAACTCTTCTGCTACTTGCTTTATCTAAAGGAGTAGAATCTTTTGCAGGTCATTTAGGTGACACTTATAGCACAGAGCACCATAAATAAATTTTGATACGTCTTTTATGCACCATAGTGTGCAAGACTTGCTCAGTAGACGAGACTTTTACTCCAGCATCTGTTCTTCACATTGGAAGAAGATATAATAATAAGCATTATTTAGGAAAAATAAGGGACTCAGCTTATTAAAACTTTTTCCCAATCTGTATTAATAACATGGCTATGTGAAACTTTGAGAAATAATTTGATGATGATTTCGTTAATGGAACCATCAGTCTCTATGAAGGAAATATGAAAAGGTTTGGGAAACCTCTTTGGTGTATACACCTGTATTTTGGCCTCCAAAATGAACAAGCACAAAACAATGCATTCATAAGAGGAAATACATATATTTCAGTACAAGAATTCCTACAGGAGTTTCTTATTTACTGCTTTTGAAATGTATTTAATTGCAATAGTTTCTGCATATTTGTAATATAAACCTGTACTAATAGATGCTGATTGAAAGTTCCTCATGGTGTCAGTGTAGTCTCTCACATGATTTATGTATTGCAGTTTTCTCAGTGCTAAACCAGCTTTTGCATATGTGGTTAAAATTAGCAGACAAAATAATCGAGGAATTAATTATTAACTTTTTATCATTAAAAATTTTCTTGTCAGTATTTTGTTCCATTTGTTTCCTAAGTATTCCTAAGCATTACTACTTCCTTAGTTGGGGCTTAAAGATCAAATGTTTTCTTTGGAGAGTGGGCTACTGTATTTCTACTAAAAGTTTCTTTGTCTCTGTGTTTTGAAAAGGTACTTTGGTTCTGGCACAGCTCCGAGTAGTGGAATGGTCCTCATGGAGGTTGGCTTACTCAGTGGTTTCTCTGTGTCACCAGATTTTGTTCCGTTAGACAATACAGTTAAGAAGACAGAAAAAGACAATGGAAAAGTCAACCTATACTTAGACTCTGTAAGTTGGAAATAATAAAGAAATGTGTTTGTGGTGATGTTAATCTTTACTCTGACATTGTTAGACTTAAATTTGGAATGACATTATGATTGTATTCTTTGGGGAAATGAACATCTGCTATTTATATTGAATTAATAGTTCTTCTGCTTTTTAGTGAGACTGATTGGATAGGTACAACTCAGTTGTATTTGTAAGAGTTTTCTAAATTAGGCCTCTTAAATTTCACACATGAGAAGGCAGACATTTCAAGAAGTCTGTAATTTGACCAGAATGAGTGCAAATGAGATGAGCATCTTTATATGCATCCTGAATCTTAAGTCTTTAGAAATGGACTACCACTGAGCTAAAAGTCCTTACCTCTTCCATGAAACCACCATCCCCAGCGTTCTCAGGATGTTTCTCTTCTGTTTTTCTAGCTAAATGAAACACAGGTTTGTGTGGATATTCCGGCTGTGAGAGACTTCAAGGTGGCAAATATCCAAGATGCTTCAGTGACTGTAGTGGATTACTATGAACCCAGTAAGTGTCAGTCATTTCGAATGGTACTTAATTATTCAGAAGTTTAAAATAAAGTTTCTTCTTGTAGAAACAGGAGAAATTTTAGTGGAAAAAAAGCTGCATTGAACTGTAGTCTTTTTTGGACATTAACATGCCCAATTTGCTAACAAGTAGTAGTGCTTTCCCATGTCTATTGTCGTAATGGTTTGGTCCCTCAACTGGTGCAAGTTGTCTGGCCCAATATGTTCTCAAAACTATCGAAATGAAGCGGGAACTTCACTGTGATTCACTTGCTAAGTTAGTAATTACCTCTTGAGTAGCTTTTCTGACTGTTTCTTACTTAAACAAAGAGTCCTTCACCAGAGAAAATGCCAATTTTTGACTTCTGTTGTTGCCTAAAAAAGATGCACATTGGAAAAACAGTTTCAAAGGGTTTTTTTTTGGGGGGGGGGTTGGGGGTTTGTTTGTTTGGTGTGTTTTGGGTTCTTTTTGTTTGTTGTTGTTTTGTATGTGTAGTGTGTCTTTTTGAGATGGGCAACAATGTTACAAAGCTCTTTAGCAAAATTAAAAGCAAGAAAAAATTACAGGCTGCTGGAGAAGATACTAGGTTTTCATTACATGAACTGCCTGGTGCATTATTAAGGATTTGGGCTTGGTTTGAGATAAAGCATAAAAAAGTTGTTCAGACAATTTTTTTCATGCTTTTTTAGCACAATACAAAAGACGACCAAATTCGATGTGTGCTACTTCAGCTAGATGATCATATTTATTCTATATAGGTTGACATTCTTGTTCATTCACAGTATTTTAAAGTAAAATAGGAAATTAGATGTTGTAAATACACTGTCTATTAATTAGAACATGTTTTAAGGCCCAATGGCCTAAAAAATTACAGCAAGTTTTTGTTTGAGAGAAACACATAAAACTTAGAATCTCTGGCTGAAATGAATTTCCAGTTCCTAGAAGAGCTCAGAACCTAATCTTTTATAAGAATGCTATTAGATAGTCTAACAAATATGTTTATGATAAAGTCACAGGTAAATGCACATGTGTAAATATTTTTGTTGTATTTAAATAAATTTAGTCCATAAATTCTCTGTTAGCAAACTAATACTAAGGACTGAAATCTATATGATGTAATCAGTGTGGTAATTTCTTTAACTTTAGGAAAATTATTTGTTCAAATATTATTTTAAAAGACACTATTCCTATTACTGTATTGCATAGATATATTATTGGTCAACCTATATACATATGCTGTGATTGAGTTCTTCTGTGAGAACTCTTTCCTCTCTCATACAAGAATGTGCTTTCATTTTAATTTATTATTTTCCATAACTGTTGTAGTTGGTGACCCAGGCTGCAGGGATATATTTTATGTGATGATGACAGATTCATGTCATATTCAGAGCTAGGAAATGCCTAGAGGCCTCCTGCTCTTGCATTTATTGATAAATGTGATTTCATTGTGGCAGATGGCACAACTGGCATAGGTGTAAGAGCTGGCTTGGATGCCAGTACAGCAGTATTCTCTTACCTGACTTTTTAGAACTGGTTGGGTGTCACTGTTTGATAAATATTTTGGCCCATAAAATTACATAATTTTTAATATATATTACAGGCCCTGAGGCTTGTAATGAAACTGAATATAATTTCAGTTTAAAAATGCTGCTACTAAAAAAAAAAGTTGCAAGGTCTCTAGTTGGAAGGAAAAAAAGACAAAAAGCCTCTATGAGGAAGAAACGGTACAAAAGCTTGCTCTGTCAGCAATTAGCATGCATTGATGTTTCTGAAATGAATATGATTTTTCAGACTTCTAATCTGGCTTTGTAGGGAACAAGAGAGTAAAATACAAGAGCAGGACCTACGTGAGGTAAGCAGTCCCACATTCAGGAAGCTGAAGCTCTCAAACATGATAGTGAGAGAAAGTGTCAGTCAGGAGAGATCTCGCTCTTAAATGTTATAGCCAACAACCTGCTAAAACATCTGAGCAAAGCATCTGAGTTCCTTTGTCGTGTAGGTAGGGGCAAAATCCCTTTCAAAATGTTTGTCCAAAGTTTGTGAACAGATTGTGTCTAACAGTCAAGATTGTGTCTATGAAAGTGTGCCTTTCACCAGGCATTGGCCTGAATACATGGAGGTGTTCTGGGTGAAGAAAAACGAGTAATGGCTGGGCTTAAATACCAGCTCTGGGAAGTGTTTTGCAGTGTATGATGAGGTCTGTGTCAGAGTTTAGTACATCCTTTAAAAGTTATTCTTTTTGAAGCTAAGTTCTTGGTTAATTTTCAGAAGTTCATTAACTAATGTTAACTAACCTTTCTGAACAGGGAGAAGAGCAGTGAGAAGCTATAATTCAGAAGTAATGCAAAGTATAAGCTCCTGTGACTTCTGTGAAAGTGATTGCAACCTTTGCCACCGAGATGGTTCTGCAGCCTTGCTTCAGCACTCTTCATTGGCCTCCTTGTTCTGTGTGCTCCTTGTCCTTCATGTAAACTTGCTGTGCAGTTGGGTGCTGTAAAAGGAAACAGATTATGTTTCACATCTGAGGTTTCCATAAATTATCCAAAGAAAATTTTGTGTTCTGATACCAGCCCGTCTTTAGTGATTACCATGACCAAACTCCTGCTGTGTTCAGGGAGAGCTGGGCTGGCCCATATGGTAAATTTCTGGCTGTGCCAGAAAACTTCTTCAGTGTCTGCTGGAAAAGCTTTCCAAGTGTTAGTTTCATACTGAATTTATTTTCTGAAGAAGCTCAGAGTTACTGAGAAAGCAGTGTGATAAAAAGTAAACTTAACTCCATATTCCCACTTTATTTCTACCCCAGCTTCCAACTGCGCTTGTTTTTTAGGGATGCATGTTAGTTTACCATGCTTTTCCAAAACACTATCTGCTTCTCCATTAGGGTGTTGATAAGCAATAATAGGAGCTCAGAATCAGAGCTCACTTTGTTCTGTTCTGAAGATGTGACACTTAACATTAATACTGAATTTCCCTGTGTGCTCTCATGGGGAATAATACAGAAAAAAAAGAAGCTGGCTTCAGAGCAGACCCAAGAGCCAAAGCGTACTGCATTTACAAACTGCTGAATGCTCCAGAAGGTTGTCAGTCTTCTTTTTTCTTTTATCATTACAGAGAAGGTAGGCTGATTTTTTTGTCAATTCATAAGCTAATCATGCTTGAAAATAAGGCCTCAGGATGTTCTCATGCATTTTACTCTGAAAGGCTTTTTACTGTAAATGTGTCAAAGAGACAGTGTTTTTCAGACTTCATTTTTCTAGGGTTATTCGGAAATAAATACAATTCTCTTTCCATGTGAGAATGCTGGTATCACCTGACGTGTATTTATGGCCAGATGAAGTTTGCTTTGAACCTGTTCTGGTTTTTGGATGTCTTCTAGAAATGTCACTCTGGGGCATCATTTATGTCTTGCTCTTTCAATGTCATCTTGTCAACAGTTCAAGTGGCATCACCCCAAAGAGTAGTTCACTGCTGTCAGTGCCATGTGAGTTGGTGGCCCTGGATGCCATCTGTGCCCCCTGTTGCTGGTGGTGGGAGAGGCTTTTAGGAGGCATGGGCTGCATATGCATTCAGTCCAGCCAAACAGTTCACATGCTTGCTTAACTTCAAGCACATCCTTGGATGCTCAAGTGCTCTGCTGAAGTGGAATGGAGGAGAGGGATGGTGAAAAGCAGCAGGCACTTTTACACCCAAACCTGCTTTTTGCACATGGGGAGGGTTACAGATCTCTGTGAGTGTGGAAATGTGTGAGCTTGGGAGCTTGTTGCTCCTGAGTGAGTGTGTGAATGCCTTCCTTGTCTGGCAGCAAATCTGTCCTTCTTGAACACTACCTGTGATATCTAATGCTTACTTTTTGTTAAGCAGCCAAGCTGTTACACTCATAGTTACTAAAATGAAGTTAACTGCTGTCATGCTGACTAAGAGAGGTGGAAATTAAAATTTCTATTGATTCCCTTTCTTTCATACCTTTTTGAGACGGAGTGTGTTTTTGTGCACATGTAATAATATGGCAGTCACTTTCCTGAGCGATTTCTAATTTTTATGCAATTTTTGCTACTGCTTAAAATGTATATTTTTGTATTTATGCTCATCTATAATGTTGTTCACAAAGGAAATTTTGCATAGTAGCATGGAAAGAGGCCTGACTTCCTAAACTGGGGGTGCCTTCTAATACCAATTTATAGGTTTTAACTGCAGAACTAGTTTAGATGGGATTATTTGTTTTACTTCACCTATTTTTGGAATTTGCAATAATTTCCACAAACTTGGGGTTCTGTCCTGTTTCTCAGGCAGAGCTTAGGCCTGGTTCTTCATGGTCATTCATGATTTTCACTTGTCCTTTGTGTGTTTTGGATTTTCACTTGTCCTTTGTGTGTTTTGGATTTAGCCTTTTGAGTAGTTAATTAGTGCTTGAGCAGAGTGTATGTGCTGCTCTGACCCACATGAAGTAATGTATTTATTGAAGGCAAACACACTGCTTAGTCAGTAGGATGCAGGATCTCACCCTCTGTTAGCCTTTCACTTGGTTACATGGGTCCAAAGCTAAGAGAAACAAAGATATAGACTTAAACAAATTGCTGCATCTCAAATCCTTTATTCATTTATGGGAACCTAGATCAAACTGTGCCAAGTGTAAGATCTGGAAAAAATTCTTATCTGAACTGGGATGTGTTTTGCTGTGAGTTTGATTTTCTTGTGGCCTATGAAAGTTGGTCTTCACTCGTCTTTGAGAACAACAGGTTTGACATGTCATTTTTCTCCCTCTAATATAATTTCAAGAATCCAAAGCTCACATACTTCCAGGTTTTACTATATGCAGGACTTCTAATAGGGACATTGGTACCTGATTAATGATAGGATAAAGGAGCGTATTTTCTAGACAAGATGTACTGGAGATTAATTACTACTTTGCAGTAGGTGGTAGGAATAAATTAGTTCTGTTTTGCATGCAGTCCAATCTTCCTGAATATCCTCCAAGAAAAACGGATTCAAACTGCTTAGTTGAGTTTTGGACAGTGCAGCTTTTGCTAATATTCCCTTACATTTGTTTTTGAGACAAACAACACATGTTTCTAAATGACTTTTGGCTGCCTTGCACACTATATTAAGAATCATCAGTCATAATGCACCATGTCAGGGAAATTGTTGGAGTCAGTGAATAAACATCCTCTTTATTTTTCTTTATTCTATACAGCAGGCATATTATTGCATGCATCCAAATCTGCATCTGTATCAAGCTATTTTAAAGGAACAGTGTATATTGTATGACTTTAAACAAATGTTTATACCAGCTGGCCTTTAACATTCCTGCATCAGTGCCTTCAGTCACTTTGCAGTAGTGGCTGGTGCTTTGAATGAGTTGCAGAGGATAAAATTTGTACTGTGTTGGCAGTGAATGGAACAGCAGAAATGGAATATTATTTGGCATAGTGACTTTTTTTTTGTTTTCCTCCTCCTTGTGTGGGATGAGGAAAATTTACACGAATGCTCAGCATATATATTATCCCCATTGCTCTATAACACCCGTTTTGGATGTTCAAGGGGGCCGTGCTCCCACTGAAGTTAATGGGAAATCTTGTAGCAAAAAGGCTTTTGGAACTCTTGAACTCTTCAGCAACAAGGTCTACAAGGGGCTTTAAGGAATGATGCTAAAAACAGTCAGGAAAAGGTATTTTGTGATGGAGTCTTTATGTTGTATTGCCTGAACATTTCTGCTGTTCATTGAAATCTGAATGTACTTCCCATGCCCTTTTCAGCCACAAGGTGTCAATGGATATGGTCTGTCCAGGGCCATTAATATGCTTTTGAGTCAGTAAAAAATATTTCTTTAGGATTGAGTCTAAAACAAAACTATAATGCATTTTAAAGGTGTTCCCCCAAATTCTGCCTCTGCTGTCATCCATGATGTTAGCTGAGGGTTTCTCTAGAGGTTTCGATGTGGGTGTCATTTAGAGATCTTCTATACTAAATGCTGTTGTACAGAACAAGGAATGAGTGTTTCTTAACAGGTTTAGAGCACCTCAGAGTCTGCATTCTGGGCCAGCTCCATGGCTGGTTTGGTTCCTATCATGGCACCACCACTGAATTGTTTATGTTGGAAAAGACCTTTAAAATCATTGGGTCCAACCATTAAGCCAGCATTGCCAAATCCACCACTAAACTGTGTCTCCAAGTGCCACATCTGCACTCTTTCTAAATACCCCCAGGGATGATGACACCACTGCTTCCATTGGCAGCCTGTTTCTGATGCTTAACAGTGAAGAAATTTTTCCTAATATCCAATCTAGACCTCCCCTGTCACAACTAATACCAAACACAAGCAGTGCAGGTATTCCCAGTTTGCTTCCATACCACATGATCCACCCCCCATTCACTTCACAAACAGGAGCTTGTGACTTGTGCACATCAGTGGTACATGATAAAAGGGGAAAGTGGTCAGACTGGTGCAGGAGAAACATGACAGGCAGATCCAGTGTTCATGGAATCATAGAATGTGGAGGGGTTGGAATGGACCTTACAAGTCATCTAGTCCCAACCTCTCTGCCATGGGCAGGGACACCTCCCACCAGACCAGGTTTCTCAAGGCCTTATCCAGCCTGACTTTGAGCCCTGCCAGGGCTGGGGCATCCACAACCCCGCTGGGCAACCTGTTCCAGTGTCTCACTACTGTCACAGTAAAAAACTCCCTAATATCTAATCTAAGTTTCCCTTCTTTCAGTTGGAACTCATTACTCCTTGTCCTGTCACTACAGTTCCTGACAGAGCCCCTCTCTGGCTTCCCTGCACGCCCCTTCTAGATACTGGAAGGTTGCTATGAGGTCTCCACGCAACCTTCTCTTCTCCAGGTGAACAGTCCCAACTTTCCCAGCCTGTCTTCACAGGGGAAGTGCTCCAGTCCTCTTAACAGCTTCACGGCCTTCCTCTGGACTTGCTCCAACACTTCCATGTGCCTCTTACATTACAGGTCTCTCGTTTGCCTTGAAAGCCACTGTTAACAATCAAACCTAAGATGGAAAGATCAGGTTTTTTCAGTTTTCAAAATATTATCCTAGCAGTATTTCTCTGAATATGTTGTTCAAGTTGGTATGAATATTGACAATATTTGATTTTAGCTGAATCCTGCAGAAAGCTTATGCATATGCATAGCCATTATAGGCTGCGGTGTGCTACAGTGTGCAATGTATGTGCACAAACACAAGATCTTCACAAAGTGCCCAAACCAATAGCGTTGTGCAATGGTCTGATTATAGGAAAGAATATATTAGAAAGCAGCTAGTGCCTAATGGCATAATTTTTTCTGTCTGAAATGCTAAGATTCAGTTTCAATTCTAATGACTAATATTATTTTTGTTATAGCACTTCTTCCACCATAAGTCTTTATGCAGTGAACAATCTCTATGTGATCTGAAGATTTTGAAATTAGATGCTTAATTTATCTATAAAATTTAACAACAGTTGTTCCCCCATATCAAAATATTTCACTTCCATATTGCTTCTTACTCAGTTTATTGTATTTCTGTGCACCAAATGGAAATGCCATTGCACTATTGCAATTCTAGGCAATAAAGGCTGATAGTGTGCTGTATTAGATTAATCTAATTGTTATTTTTCCTATAGATAGCTTGTTTTCAGATAAGTATGAACATTAATTCCTTATGTGCGGCATTTGAGTCACCAGTACTCCAGTTTAAGATATATCTTTAAATTCAAATAATTCATTGTATTTCTTAGTAGCTACCCAAAAATTTCATCAGCCTTGCTTAGATCTTATAATGTTATATTTTGAACTGGGATTTTTTGTTGTGGTTTTTAGTTTTGTTAGGTTGTGTGGGATACTAAAGACAAAGAAGAAAATAAAAAAACCTCTGGCTCAGTGGAAGTATGTAAGCAGGTACAATGTCCTACTGACTGGCCCTTCTCTTCTTTTTCCATATCAGGCCTTAAACAATTTGAACCAAAATTCTTGACTGCCTTGAGATATTGTCAGATACCCAATTTGATCTAAGTTAGGATCATCATTCACATTTCCACTTTTGATCAAATCAGAAATGGTACAAAAAGAATACTTTTATGAGCTGTTTTGAGCAAACAGAGGTGAACTAACATGCCAGCTATGCAAATAGCTTCTGTCTTTTCAAGTAATAAAGCAAATGCTAAGGAACTAGACTGTTTCTAAGGACTTTGAAAGATTGTCATTCGTTTATTTTTCTTCAAATAAAGTTTGCAATAGCTATTTTTAAATGCTATTAAAGATGACTTTTAGTAATACATGTCTAGTGTTTGCTTGTATAACAATACAGATACTTGTAGTACATCACAGTTTCTGTACACTGATGACCACTACCCATCCTCAGCACTTTTTAGAGGTTGCCTCATCTGTGTTCTAAAGCTCAGAATTTAATAATAAAAGTAAAATTAACTTTAAAAAAAAGTATTACAACAGTGGCTTCCCTGGTCAGGCTGTAAACAATGAATCTGCAGGTCACTACTTGGGACTTGTATGACTAAGGTCATCTCATTTTAAAAGTCTACTATTTTGTTCAACATGAAGTTATTGCAAAGTTCATTGGTGTCTGTAACCAGGTAGCATAAATAGTCAAATATGATGAGCTCAGTTCAGGTAGGCCCCTTTGTGGTCATGGAGAACATCAGGAACTGTACTGTTGTCTGAACAGGAGCAAATTGTTCAGATACAGTGCTAATTGCTGAAGTGGAAGTAAAAGAGCACTAAGAAATTTTCATGCCAAAATATTTTATACAAACATAATTGAATTGATATGCATAATTTTTTTTTGGGTGACCTGCTATTTTAACTGCCATTTTTCATGATTTAGAAGTTTGATCTCCACAACACTGTCTTTTCCTAATTTTCCTCATGATTCTCTTGCTGTTCCTCCTGTCTGCCCTTGAAAGAGATTCCTGGCCCATCTGAGGTCAGGATCTGCTCAGCCTCACTTACCTCTTTTGCCCTGACCCCTCACCATCTCACCCATAAGTTCAGTTGCCATTTCTGTGCTCATGTCTCACAGATCTACCCTTCAGAGCCTTTATGGCCTGTCAAGACTAAAATCTTCTTTGGTCTCATGGAGAAATAGCTATCAGCTCAAGATCAGGATGTATAAAAAACACCTGAGAATTGTCAGCACAGACTTATGAATCTGAAATAATCTTTAACCAACCTAATAGCTTTCTGTGGTAAGAGGAGTGGCTGTGTGCATGAGGAGGAACAGTGGACAGACTTTAGTAAGGCTTTCTCTCATAATTTCTTCTGTTTCAATATTGATAATAGTCCTAAATAAAGCAAATTTAGAACATGGCATATTCTGGTGATGGATCAGTCTCTAGAAAAGTAGTTTTGGAGCAAGCTACTAAGTAAAATATAGGAGCAACCAGAGCTTAAGTGTAAATGTTGGTACAGACATACCATCCCTTCCTACACAAGAAGTCTCCCACAGATGCATGTGTAAGTAGTGCATAAGTGGTGATTCATCTTCCTCCTGACCCATGGACACTTTTAAAAGAGCTCTGAGCCCACACAGAGGATGTTCTTGTTGGTGGTTACCCTGCTCCTTGTGCATTGGTAGCACACGCCTGTCCAGCCCTAGCTGGGTGTTCATACCTTGAAACCAGCCCTGAACTTAGGCACGGTTACTTAGGTAAGTGAGGATTTTAATGTGTCTGAAGCAAAGAATGAGAAATCATATCCCTAATTAAGAAGAATAAAATGAGATGAAAAAGAGCCTCTTGATCTGATTCTCAACAGCCACCTACCAGGGAGACTGTATGGATTTTCCTGGGGATTCTTCTGGCTTACCCTGATGGAAAGGGAGGACTGAGCTGATGGATACTTTAGGTAAGTGGATAGAATTTTGTTATATATTTTTTTAAGACAGGAATGCTCAGTTAAAATGCTGGATCAGTGCAAGGATAGCAATATAAACACATGTGGAAGTAATGTACTAAGAAAGCTCTGTGGTTTCATATGCAGAAAAAAGATAGAGCCAACTCTAGCTCAGTGGGCAGCTAATTAAGCCAGGGATCTCTGTACATTGTATTCTAAGTTCAGTACAAGAGCATGTATCAGCAAGGTGCCATGTGATTTTTCCCTTAAAGTTCGCACTTTGATTTCAGGAATGAACCATGCATCATCCCCATAGTGATTATTTAAAAATGGGGTGGTGTGGATGTTAAATGGGAGTCAATATGATAAATGTGTCATGTTTGTGTGGATGATCATTGTCCTTGATCAGTTGTTCACATGCAGCTTAGGTCTGTTGTTTTTCTGTTCCTGATTTTAATTGAACCTTCATTAGAATAATAAAAACATGAATACTCTTACTGTTTAACAATATGAGGTTTTATTGAGACAGTTGTAAGGAGTGATTTTGCCATTGCTACATATTCTGCTTACTCCACTTAAGACTGAATGCTACAGCTTTCGTGATTCCTTTCTCAACTCCATCCACCATTTTTTCAATACATACAGACCAACCACAGTCTAAAAGACTGTTATTACAGGATACAGGAGAAGCAAAAAAAAGGTGTGAATTCTTTGTGAGGAAGCACAGCATGTGGTCTCAAAGTGGTACCTCTCACCAAAGGAGTATGAGACTCCACATTATACAGAAAACAAAGCCTGGTGTGACCGACACAGCTCTACCTCAGCTGCTTCTCTGGTTTCATTCCTTTTCCACTCCTTCATAATGACTTTATTCTTCTGCTTTTGCAAGAAGTAGAGCTGGGATAATACTGCACAAGGTCATATGGAGGAACAGTCTCTTATGCAATCCTGAACTCCAAGTCCCTCTAGATTTGCACATTTCACCTGGCAACCAGTGGGGCTCATCTGGCTTGCAGGAGGTTTCATAGCCATTTTCCTTGGAGGTGTTTGAAAACAAGTTATGTGAACTGCAAGCAGAACTGGGCAGCGGCAGGCATGAGGTGACGAGGAGAGGGGCAGAACAAAGGCGGCTGCCTGGAGCAGGAACTGCCTGGCAGAGAGCACTTGTTTGCACAGTCTCACCCCAATGCCCAGGCACGAGAGTGGCTGTCTCCCACCTGGGGAGGCAGCTAGCCTCTGTGCCTGGTCTCAGAGCAAAACATACCTTTGGCAAGGGGATGTAAGTCTGACTGAGAGACAAGAGAAAGCTGGCTGTGTGGAAGAAGGAAGGCAAGAGTGGGAGAAGGAGCAAAATTTTATTGAGGTTAATGTTGGGCTGTTGGTGCTGGATTAATGTATAAATCAGTATTCTGTGCTAGGGACAGCAAAACTGACTCTCCAAGCTGCATTTTCCTGTCCCGAACACAAACCTCTTGTTTCATGTCCCATGCAGTGTACGTGCAGTGTGGATGGCTCTGTGAGGGATGTTCAGGAACAGAACACGCGGCTGTAAACAACCAGTGAGACAACCGCAGGCTGCAGTGCAAAAAGGCAAACAAGAGAGTCTGATGTATAAACAAGAGTACACTTGGGAGACATATGATGCCCTTCTGAGCCACTAACCATGCTTTGTTGATGTCTGTGACAGGAAACCAGTGCTCTGGCTGTGGGGCTCCTGGGGGCAGAGAACAAGAATTGTCTAGGAAGCTCAGCCACCATGGAAAGATTGAATGAATTAGGGTTCCTTGAAGCTCTGGGAGGTAGGGGTGTGGATAAAGTATTTCTATCTCAGCTATGTCCAGGTATTTCAAAACCCCTTGAAAATTCAGGAGAATAATTATTTCACTGTGACCATAAGAGGTAATATTAGAACCAAGTGATTATATTGCAGAAATAAACTTTCAGTTCAAGCAGCAGGGAGAACCTTTCTAACAGGAAGAACAAACTGTTGGGCAGGCTGCTGTGAGAGACAGCCCACTTCTTCATAAAGAGGGGCAAGTTGGCCAAACATCTTGTAATAATGACTCGGGTCTGTGTGAGACTGTCTAGGTGGTGGAGATGGAATAAGTAATCTCTTGATGTCCTTCCCAGAGCTGTTTTTTTATGTGCTGATACCTACAAGCTCTGCTGCTACCACACAGCGTTGGATATTTTTTACAGGAGACCTACTGAAATGCACGAGGTGTAACTTTCTGCTGATGCTAAGGGAAGTGCTGAAAAACTGCTTTGAATTTACTGGACTTATAGTGGACTTATGTGGTGATTATGAAAATCTAGACCATAATTCCCTCCAAAAGCCACTGCTAATTCTTAAGAGCATGGTAGGACTGCCCGGACATTTGATTTATAATAGGATTTACAGTATGTGAAAGAATGGAAGTCATTCTTGAAAAGGCTTCATTAGAAAGTAGAGGAGCAGGTATCCTATAAAAAGGGCTATCAGATACAGTGATCTGAATATTTGAGGCTTTCAGGGGTTGTCTAAAAACAAATAATTGTGATCAGGCAACCTAACTACAGATTGCAGCCACAAAAACAGTTGCTGTTCTCTCAGGCTGCTCCTAAGGTTGGGCCAAATTGTGTCTTAGATTTTGTAGGTTTCAATGCACAGCTCCTCATCATTTTAAAGAGACTTAAATGTTGTGTTTGTGACTGTGCTTGTTACAGCTGTGATGTTAGATTGCAGCTGGCAAAATCAATGTACAGACTATAAGCACACTACCTGGGTAGTGTTTTCATTAGTGGCTACAATTTTGTGCCAAGATTTGTCCTCCATGTCATATTTCTGCTGAAATTTCTTACTCCTTCACCATTTTCCTTCCCAAAGATAAAATCAAAATGCCAGAGGTAACAAAACCGGAAAAATTCTGCCAAATTTAGCGTGTGCTGAAGGCAAGTTGTTAGGCAGGTCTATACCTAGTGCCTTTAAAATGCACCTATAGATGAGACTGGCATGGTCCCAGTGCTTCCTATTATATTTCTTGCCATACTTAGAGTTTTGCTACATTTTAAGAGCAGTGACTGGTTGTGCAAGGGCCTTGGCAGTCCAGGACCTGTACAAGACCCCAAAAGTCAGGGCCCTTCTAGGGTATCTCAGCCTTAGGAGTCCTCATGAACTTTCTTAGTGGTTAGCTCTGCTCTTGCTATTCCCTGGCACCAAGGTACTGTGGAAAAAAAGTCGTCTTATTTAAGCAACCAAATATCTGTCACGTGAATGGCGTTCACTGGTGTCTTGGGAAGTGCAGTGCCGTGGGTGGTTGTTCCATATTTACCAATAAACTGCTGCTCTGGCAAAGACTCTCTTGAGGGTTGCACCTTGAAGGGGTCAACCATCTAACAGCCTAGGCAGGAGACATTTGCTGCTGGATGTGGGTGTTGGCAGTGACAGCTTGTTGCGGGTTTAGAGGTTTGGGGAATTGAAAATTAGGTAGAAATATTAGTTGTAGTAGTTTTTTGGTTAAACATTAGCACATTCACTAAAATTACTTGATTTTTGTTGTGAGGTAAGGACTAATAGTAGGTAAGGCAGGTTTATACTTTAAAGAATATAAAAAGAAATTTATTAACAAACTTAAAGCAAGTAATAACAATGACAATTAGGAATTAGAACAAGATTTCTTTAGAATATTCTTTCCCCTTTTCCCCCCCCCCCACACTTCTTTATTCTTTTTACTGACCAAACAAAAGGTAACATTTTGACTTGTAGTTAAAGAAACCACCCTCTGGAACAGGTCCCCTTCCAACCCATGTAAGGGAGAGAAGCTTTCTCTTGCTCTTTCATGCTGATTTTTTCATAGGAAACGCAGTTCCTATGGTATTAGCTTTTTCAGTAAGCAACCGCCC